>OX346246.1:100512670-100795170 GCA_947049315.1 Epistrophella euchroma
TTTTAGATTAGTTAAACTAAAATTAGAACAACTCAAGGTTCGTTAAAAAAAAAAAAAATGGATACATTTTAAGGACTTTTAGTTTAGTTAAAACAGAATAAATTTTGTGTGCTTTATGCTTCAAAAGCTTTCGGTATAAATTTGGGACCTGTAAGCCATTGCCTCTTTATAAAAGTCGTATAATCGTTTCCAATTCGTACCATTCAGATAGTTAGTAATCTCTTCATATTGCAACAAGCTTTTTCCTAAGTGGACCCTCCTTATCTCTTTTAGCACTGGACAGATACCGATGAAGTGTATTATATCCTCCCGCTCTTGAAGATTACGTAGGCTGCATTTTTCCGATCCATCATTACGATGTGGCATATAATTCAAATTGATCATTTCTCCTCTTATTTTAAAGATTGTACCAATCATAAGGCTGCGATACGAACAGTTAAAATAGTTGTTTTCGTTGAGATTATAAATACACTTGGAGTAGTACCGCCTTTTCGTTGAATTGTAATTATCTAACAAAAGTTCCCCTTACAGTAAAAGAGGTTTCGGACATCTTTTAAACGGAAACTATATTGGATAAATTCGGCATGTCGCCGAATTTATACATATGTATATGTATATGTATATGTATATGTATATGTATATGTATATGTATATGTATATGTATATGTATATGTATATGTATATGTATATGTATATGTATATGTATATGTATATGTATATGTATATGTATATGTATATGTATATGTATATGTATATGTATATGTATATGTATATGTATATGTATATGTATATGTATATGTATATGTATATGTATATGTATATGTATATGTATATGTATATGTATATGTATATGTATATGTATATGTATATGTATATGTATATGTATATGTATATGTATATGTATATGTATATGTATATGTATATGTATATGTATATGTATATGTATATGTATATGTATATGTATATGTATATGTATATGTATATGTATATGTATATGTATATGTATATGTATATGTATATGTATATGTATATGTATATGTATATGTATATGTATATGTATATGTATATGTATATGTATATGTATATGTATATGTATATGTATATGTATATGTATATGTATATGTATATGTATATGTATATGTATATGTATATGTATATGTATATGTATATGTATATGTATATGTATATGTATATGTATATGTATATGTATATGTATATGTATATGTATATGTATATGTATATGTATATGTATATGTATATGTATATGTATATGTATATGTATATGTATATGTATATGTATATGTATATGTATATGTATATGTATATGTATATGTATATGTATATGTATATGTATATGTATATGTATATGTATATGTATATGTATATGTATATGTATATGTATATGTATATGTATATGTATATGTATATGTATATGTATATGTATATGTATATGTATATGTATATGTATATGTATATGTATATGTATATGTATATGTATATGTATATGTATATGTATATGTATATGTATATGTATATGTATATGTATATGTATATGTATATGTATATGTATATGTATATGTATATGTATATACAGCACCCAGCATTACGGCGTATAAACAGTGAGGTATGTATGGGGGCACATGCTGCCCCCCTGCTCAGCCCACTATAGAATTTCGGTTAGGTGAGAGGTTGGGGTGTATGCAAAGTTTCTTTGGCATTTAAGTAGTCTGGATTTAAAGAAACTTTGAATTATATATCCAATGTAAACACCTGTTTTCTAAATACATGTTATCGTAAAAAGGCGACATAATGAAATTCTAGAATTTACCGGTAAATCCTACCTCAATGTTTATACATTGGATACATTTACAGCCAAATTAATAAACGTGGAATAGCGAAGGTTTAGACTTTATTCCGTGGACTAAGTACAAAATGTTATCAAAAAACGTGCACGCGCAAAGTCTCGCAAGGAAAACTGTGTTTCAATCACTGTGTCACGCGTGTTTTGTAAAACGAGTGTCAGGTCATCTCGCGTCGCTTTATCAATATGCGCTGTTCAATTGATTTATATAGTTTGCAAAAATTCGTGCTGTGCTGTGTCACGTCACACGCGCCGGTCGCGTCTCAATATGCCCCTAGCCTTAAACACATCTCAAGCTTTAGTTGATGGAACCACAATGCGTGTCAAGAATTTGCATAATAATGCTACTGATTGTGAAATTTTGAGTGAGCCCGCATGGAAAAATGGAAAGTTTTTGGCAAGTTTAGGCGAGGCCCTAGCAAGTTTTCGGAAAGGGAAACATGGACGAGGAAAACATGACAGACCCCTATTAGTGCCTCGCTGAGAACATTTATTTAATAAAGTATTGGTGAGGCTCTTAATGGTAACTAACTATGTGAAATCATCTTACGAAAATTAATAAAAGCAGGATCTTATACCGTAATAAAAATCTGCAACTGCAGACAAAACAGAATAAGACATAACCATAACTGATTTTGACATTTCTCAGAAATCTGTTCTCAGTTCTTCTACCTAAAAAGCAAATGCAAACAGACTCACTGAACAGCCAGCCAGAACAGTTAAGAACAGAAAATTTCTCATTGAAGTTGTTCTTTTCTGTTCTAAACTGTTCCGACTTCCGAAGATCCTCACTGAACTTATACCTATAGCCTTTCACATATACTTGCATGCACGCCAAAGTAAATGATAATAAATTAAACGTCAGTTTATTCAATTTTGCATGCGCAAGAATTTTTTAGTGGTCAGTGTTTTATAATAAATTACAAATAAAAATAAAAATAAAAAAATAAAAATAAAAATAAAAATAAAAATAAAAATAAAAATTAAAATTAAAATTAAAATAAAAATTAAAATAAAAATAAAAATAAAAATAAAAATTAAAATAAAAATTAAAATTAAAATTAAAATTAAAATAAAAATTAAAATAAAAATTAAAATTAAAATTAAAATTAAAATTAAAATTAAAATTAAAATTAAAATTAAAATTAAAATTAAAATTAAAATTAAAATTAAAATTAAAATTAAAATTAAAATTAAAATTAAAATTAAAATTAAAATTAAAATTAAAATTAAAATTAAAATTAAAATTAAAATTAAAATTAAAATTAAAATTAAAATTAAAATTAAAATTAAAATTAAAATTAAAATTAAAATTAAAATTAAAATTAAAATTAAAATTAAAATTAAAATTAAAATTAAAATTAAAATTAAAATTAAAATTAAAATTAAAATTAAAATTAAAATTAAAATTAAAATTAAAATTAAAATTAAAATTAAAATTAAAATTAAAATTAAAATTAAAATTAAAATTAAAATTAAAATTAAAATTAAAATTAAAATTAAAATTAAAATTAAAATTAAAATTAAAATTAAAATTAAAATTAAAATTAAAATTAAAATTAAAATTAAAATTAAAATTAAAATTAAAATTAAAATTAAAATTAAAATTAAAATTAAAATTAAAATTAAAATTAAAATTAAAATTAAAATTAAAATTAAAATTAAAATTAAAATTAAAATTAAAATTAAAATTAAAATTAAAATTAAAATTAAAATTAAAATTAAAATTAAAATTAAAATTAAAATTAAAATTAAAATTAAAATTAAAATTAAAATTAAAATTAACACCTTAACTGTCCCATGTATCATATTTGATACACAAATTTAATTTTTTCTCGTGCCGGCTACGTCCATGTATCACATTTGATACATTTTGGAATTCGGTTTCACTGTCCCCATACAAATTGGTATGGAAACATTCATACGTCCACAATTTTGTTTTAGAGATAAAATACATCAACAATAAGTCCCATGTATCATTTTTGATACAAACAAATATTTTTTTCTCATGCCGCCTACGTCCATGTATCATTTTTGATACAAAAACATGTATAATCTTTATAACACCAAAATTGCCTTAAAACTTAATTAAATATGATATTTTTCATATAAGCATGCAGGTAACATCTTATACTTTACGAAACTTAAAAAAAAAATTGGAAAAATGTTTCGGTAAAATAACTTTTTACACAAGTAAATCCTTAGTTTTTTATGAACATATTTTATTTTGCAAGGTAGGTAAAACATTATTTATAATAAGTAAAAAACTTTTGTTTATGTACATATACATATGTTCAATACATATACATAAGGTAAGGCTGACATAAATGACATATAAATAATTTAACGTTTTTTGAGATGTTTTTATGAGCATTTCTTGTACTTGCAACATTGAGGTTGGGTCTTCTCTAATAATTAAGTATTCATTTTGCACTTATGACCGCAAAACGAAATAAAAGGTCAACTGAAATTTTACCACGTTTCGATATTTCAAATAAATTGCCAATGGTACACTATTATAATAATTATCAGCGTAATCACATAATCTCACCAGAACAGGCTTATCCAGACCTTAAAATTAAAATTAAAATTAAAATTAAAATTAAAATTAAAATTAAAATTAAAATTAAAATTAAAATTAAAATTAAAATTAAAATTAAAATTAAAATTAAAATTAAAATTAAAATTAAAATTAAAATTAAAATTAAAATTAAAATTAAAATTAAAATTAAAATTAAAATTAAAATTAAAATTAAAATTAAAATTAAAATTAAAATTAAAATTAAAATTAAAATTAAAATTAAAATTAAAATTAAAATTAAAATTAAAATTAAAATTAAAATTAAAATTAAAATTAAAATTAAAATTAAAATTAAAATTAAAATTAAAATTAAAATTAAAATTAAAATTAAAATTAAAATTAAAATTAAAATTAAAATTAAAATTAAAATTAAAATTAAAATTAAAATTAAAATTAAAATTAAAATTAAAATTAAAATTAAAATTAAAATTAAAATTAAAATTAAAATTAAAATTAAAATTAAAATTAAAATTAAAATTAAAATTAAAATTAAAATTAAAATTAACACCTTAACTGTCCCATGTATCATATTTGATACACAAATTTAATTTTTTCTCGTGCCGGCTACGTCCATGTATCACATTTGATACATTTTGGAATTCGGTTTCACTGTCCCCATACAAATTGGTATGGAAACATTCATACGTCCACAATTTTGTTTTAGAGATAAAATACATCAACAATAAGTCCCATGTATCATTTTTGATACAAACAAATATTTTTTTCTCATGCCGCCTACGTCCATGTATCATTTTTGATACAAAAACATGTATAATCTTTATAACACCAAAATTGCCTTAAAACTTAATTAAATATGATATTTTTCATATAAGCATGCAGGTAACATCTTATACTTTACGAAACTTAAAAAAAAAATTGGAAAAATGTTTCGGTAAAATAACTTTTTACACAAGTAAATCCTTAGTTTTTTATGAACATATTTTATTTTGCAAGGTAGGTAAAACATTATTTATAATAAGTAAAAAACTTTTGTTTATGTACATATACATATGTTCAATACATATACATAAGGTAAGGCTGACATAAATGACATATAAATAATTTAACGTTTTTTGAGATGTTTTTATGAGCATTTCTTGTACTTGCAACATTGAGGTTGGGTCTTCTCTAATAATTAGGTATTCATTTTGCACTTATGACCGCAAAACGAAATAAAAGGTCAACTGAAATTTTACCACGTTTCGATATTTCAAATAAATTGCCAATGGTACACTATTATAATAATTATCAGCGTAATCACATAATCTCACCAGAACAGGCTTATCCAGACCTTCCTTTGCCGAACTTGATCCCAAATATATTTGGTAGACGTATAGCTATCGACAGTGCACATTTTATAAATCCTTATACGGTATTGTTAAGGGTTGTAAGTTTTTATTTCAAGTCGACCATAAAATTTAACCACGCATTCCTATGTGCACCTAATATTTCGGAAAGAGTATAGGTACAACGAACGAAAGTTAGCCAATAATTTTCTTACATAAAAATCAATTTTGTAAGTCTTCTGTGCTCTCTCTTGGCACTTGCCGCGAGGTTAAGGTGGGGGGTAAAATAATAATACATATAATAAGTTAACTTTTACATTGGAATTTGTTAATTTCACTGACCCCATACAAACTAATAATCACCCATACGTCCCATGTATCATATTTGATACACAAAATTAGTAAGCATACGTCCATGTATCAAAAATGAACACAAAACTAAAACCTTTTTTTTACAACAGTGACCAAATTTGTATGCAACCAACCCCTTCTATGATGAATCTTACGAAATAATAATGTTGTTTTTGAAAAAAAAGTACTGGACGTATGGGCTTTTTAAAATAATTTTGTATGGGGACAGTGAAGCCGAATTCTGTTCATGTATCAAAAATGATACATGGACGTATGTGGCACGAGAAAAAACAAATTTTGTGTATCAAATATGATACATGGGACTTATTGTTGATGTCTTGAAATAATAATGGACGTATGTGTAGTTTTCAATCAAATTGTATGGGGACAGTTAACGTGTTTTAATTTTAATTTTAATTTTAATTTTAATTTTAATTTTAATTTTAATTTTAATTTTAATTTTAATTTTAATTTTAATTTTAATTTTAATTTTAATTTTAATTTTAATTTTAATTTTAATTTTAATTTTAATTTTAATTTTAATTTTAATTTTAATTTTAATTTTAATTTTAATTTTAATTTTAATTTTAATTTTAATTTTAATTTTAATTTTAATTTTAATTTTAATTTTAATTTTAATTTTAATTTTAATTTTAATTTTAATTTTAATTTTAATTTTAATTTTAATTTTAATTTTAATTTTAATTTTAATTTTAATTTTAATTTTAATTTTAATTTTAATTTTAATTTTAATTTTAATTTTAATTTTAATTTTAATTTTAATTTTAATTTTAATTTTAATTTTAATTTTAATTTTAATTTTAATTTTAATTTTAATTTTAATTTTAATTTTAATTTTAATTTTAATTTTAATTTTAATTTTAATTTTAATTTTAATTTTAATTTTAATTTTAATTTTAATTTTAATTTTAATTTTAATTTTAATTTTAATTTTAATTTTAATTTTAATTTTAATTTTAATTTTAATTTTAATTTTAATTTTAATTTTAATTTTAATTTTAATTTTAATTTTAATTTTAATTTTAATTTTAATTTTAATTTTAATTTTAATTTTAATTTTAATTTTAATTTTAATTTTAAAATAAAAATAAAAATAAAAATAAAAATAAAAATAAAAATAAAAATAAAAATAAAAATAAAAATAAAAATAAAAATAAAAATAAAAATAAAAATAATTATCGGCAGGCAGAGCCGTGGTAAGTACACTGAAGACTTCGAAGCAACATTCTTCCATGGACATGAACTGGCCACGACAACGATCATTTAGAGTGTACAACCAGGGTGGTGGGCATCGAGGAAAGGAACTGGATGTCTATCTAGATAAATATAATATAGAGCGATTGACAGCTTCTAGCTTTGACCCCCATATATGAAATGGTTGAATAGAAAACCATGTTAGGGCTTAGGCAGAATTTAACTGACGAGGCAAAAAGGTTCATGACTGGCGAGGGCCTAGTGAATTCCTATAGTAACCCTTGCTAGACCGTTGTTAGTAACTATGAAAAACTTTCCAGGGCCTTATTGAAAACTAGATTCTTTTTCCATGCGGGAGCGTTACTAATTATTTAAATAGCCTTTTTTTCATATAAATATCGTTTTTTCATAATAGCGCAGATTTTTAGTGATGACCCAAACATGAACACTAAATATATAGAAAAGTACCTACATATGTGAAAGACATGTATGTATGAGTAGGCAAAGCAAGTGGGGATTTGTTTCCATAACTGGTTTTCAAAACTGGTTGTTGTTGAAAAGAAGAGATGAGGAACCTGGGAAGTTGATAGTATGCGTATGGCATCGAATGTGATGAATGAAAATAATGGCCATTAGTAAGTCATTCTTGTTTTTTTCGTGTAAGGATATGGAATTTTTTTTTTTTTTAATTTGGATGTATGATAAATAAGTAGCTTACATAATACAATGCATGTAAGTGGAGGTTTATTTGTGTGGCATGCCATGTGATGACGGTGCATTGTTGCAGCCAGGGCACGATAGAAAACTATTAGGTGCTATTGGAAAAAACGTCAAATTCATACAAAATTCAAATGTTTGTGTTTTACTTTCCGCACTTCCGTTCAACTATGTTTTATAACTACAATTCTCAGTATAAAAACAATACAGTACGGTGTCAGTTATAGCTTTTTTTGAAATTCTTAAAATTTTTTTAAAATTTTTTGGGGAACTTAAAAAACAAAAGCAGGGATTATTTTGATGGCAATGTACGCAATGAATATTTTTTTGGGAAACAAATTATTTGGGTCCAACTTTCTATAATATACAGGGTGTCCCGTAAAGGATGGTCCAAACTGAATATGGTGATAGGCCAGGTCATGACCTTTCAGATTTTGGTAACTTGTTTATCCCGAACTATAACGGTTTTCGACTAACGGCTGTTTTTTTTAAATTTGCCCGAACCTTCGTTTTCTCTCTTCTGCATTTAACTATTATTTCTATTGTATCATGATCACTTATTTTAAAAGAACTATTTACTTTCGATGTAATAAGGGAACCATCATTTGTCACAACATAATCAATTAGGGTTCTCGAAGTTGGTGTAATTCTTCATTGATGGGCATACTTAGATTATTATCATTCAAACATTCCACGATTTTACGACGGTACGTGTCTTGAATCTCAAACCAATTAATATTAACATCACCACGTTAAACATAGAAATTATTGCACCTTCTGTAGGAAATCGACCCATTGGACAAAATTATTACAAAATTCAACTTTAGAACATAAGTGGGATCTATATATTGCACCTGCGTGTATCACAGTATTGCACTTTTATAATAAAACACCAGCATTTCATCTCAATAACAAATTTTTTTACTAGTGAGCATTTGAAATTATTTTTAACGTAAAATGATATTCCACCAGTTCGACTTGATTCACTTAAGCAATTTAAAAACAAATAACCATCCAATTTTAGACTGTCAATGTTATGATTTAACGTTACGTGTGTCTCCGTTAATATCAAAACGTCTATGTTAACATTATCTACGATGCATTGTATTTCGGAAAAATTATTTGCCAAACCTTGGACATTTAAGAAAACACAATTTATGGAACTTAATTGCTAGCAATCAACACGGTCTTTAGCAACTTTTATTTTTCTTAGGAGTGATGGACAGTTTGGGTCATTGGCTGAGTGATCAGTCTTGATATCAAGATGTTTTTATATTCACTAACACATTCTTTTATATCGTGGTTACCAGCACATTTAGCACAAAATTTCTCTTTTTCACAATCTTTCGCTTTATGGTTAAATTCACAACATTTAAAGCATCTTAAAACTTTATAATGCGGATAAACTTTACAACAATCCCGTCCGATGCTAATTCTATTTAACTCTAGTATTAACGCATTGGTAACACTATCCACTTCAATTACCGCATTATACCATTTGGTTTTTGAAAACATATAAATACGAACACTCATTTGATTTTGACATTTAATTGCGCGATTGAGACCAATTATCACTCATTATTTTGTTCTTTCATTCCCACTATAAGAATTCTTGGTTTCTTTTGCACTGGGATATTAGTGTGGTAGCTGTCTTGCATTTTTGTTTTGATTTCTGTTTCAATTTTTTGTAACTTTGTTCCTAGTTTCCACCAGGACTCTTTATTTGCCTGTATGAGCAGAGCTCCATTTTGAATGTTTTTTACTTTATTTATTTTAAGATACATGTTCGAGGGATCAATTACACTACGTACATCATCATGCGTTTTGGTATTGTTTTGATTAATTTTAGGTTTAATCACAATGCACTCACTCTTTTTCTTGAGTGCTTGTGCGTATGATATTGGAGGTGATTTTTGTTTAATAGGGGGGAGAACAAACGCATGGCCAACACTATCATTGATGTTTGTTTTGGGATACAGTGTCAAGCATTTTCACATCATACTCAGTCATGTTAACACATTTTGCATGACACTTTTTCCGCACACACCACTGCACTTCACAGTTTGCTTAGGTTGCATTTTTTGTTTTGTACAGCTAGGCTGACCGCAATCCGACATGATTTCACTCATTTTAAATATATATTAAAGAATTAAAATTCTCACTCAATTAAACAAAAGGTTTTGATTAAATTGATTGAATAAACTTTTAATTTTAAAACTCTGCCTCAATTTTTATGAATAACAAGAGATGTTCAGCTTATTAGCTTCTGTGTATTCAATTTTCTTATATGCTCATATTTCAGCTTTGTAGGGCTAGCAAATTATGATATCCGTACACGTTGTTAGTCCACAACTCTAAGTCACTAGGCCCTGGTTCTTCATGAGCCGTTGTGCGAACAAATTTATTTTTTTTTTTTAATTGATTGATTAATTTCGTAAAATTACACAAAACTGCTCAGCAGATTCAAAGTTACAGCAAAATTGAAGCAGAAAAAATATTTTGTATTTATATTGTTTGAAAGGTAGTAATTAGATCTTTGATTCATATAAAGAAGAATTTAATATTTATATGAACTTTCTGAATAATCATGTTTTGAAAATGATTAAAGTTTCTGACTTGCGATTGCGTTTTTTTTACCTCTAGTGGGAATTAAAATACAACGCAACTTTCGTATTATGGTATATACGTTTTCTTTAGTTGATGGAATAAAAAATTAGTTAAAACGTTACTAATTATTTAAATATACCTTATTTTATAAGAGGCTTTTTTTTTAAATATAAATATCGTTTTTCTTTCATGATAACGAACTTAAAAAACAAAAGCAGGGATTATTTTGATTGCAATGTACGCAATCATTATTTTTTGGAAAAAAAAATTATTTGGGTCCAACTTTCTATAATATACCGGGTGTCCTGTAAAGGATGGTCCAAACTGAATATGGTGATAGGCCAGGTGATGACCTTTCAGAATTTGGTAACTTGTTTATCCCGAACCATAACGGTTTTCGAGTAACGGCTGTTTTTCTGAAATTTGCCCGAACCCTTACTTTGGACCACTGTTTTGCTCACACCGTCCAGAATTGATTTTTTTTTTTTTCACTAAAACATTGACCATAAGACTTTTTTGTGCATTCAAATAATTTTGATTTTATACACAATTTTTATAAAATAACTAGATAAAGTTATAGTTCAAATTAATTTTTTTACTTCAATCATTGAAAGTCCTGAAAAAAAAAACTAAAAAGGCAGTTTTTTAAACGCTGTCGAGCTTGCATACGTGCAGGAGGGGCACATTTTGAACAATTTTTATAAAAGAAATTAAAAAAAGCAAACAAAAACAAAACCAAAAAAAAACATAGAAAAACCAAAAACAAAAAAATACAAAAAAAAACATAAAATAAACAACAAAACAATGAAAAAAATGAACAAAAAAAAGGAATTTATATTAATTTTTTTTTAAAACCTCGACTGATTGAGTTTAAATGGTTGTAATTTTTGATTTACAGTTTGCATTGGTAAGATTTATACCTTTTTAGAAAGTCCAAAAGCAAGGCAAGTTTTTAGAAGTAAGAACCAGTATTGAGTCACACGATTTTTTTTTCAGGAAGCTCTTTCAATGATTGAAGTAAAAAAATAATTTTGATCAAACTATGACTTTATCTAGTTATTTTATAAAAATTGTGTATAAAATCAAAATTATTTAAATGCACAAAAAAAGTCTTAAGTTCAATGTTTTAGTGTAAAAATAAAAAAAAATAAAAAATCAATTATGGACGGTGTGAGCAAAACAGTGGTCCAAAGCTTTTTTTAATTTCTTTTATAAAAATTGTTCAAAATGTGCCCCTCCTGCACGTATGCAAGCTCGACAGCGTTTAAAAAACTGCCTTTTTAGTTTTTTTTTCAGGACTTTCAATGATTGAAGTAAAAAAATAATTTTGATCAAACTAGGACTTTATCTAGTTATTTTATAAAAATTGTGTATAAAATCAAAATTATTTAAATGCACAAAAAAAGTCTTAAGTTCAATGTTTTAGTGTAAAAATAAAAAAAAATAAAAAATCAATTATGGACGGTGTGAGCAAAACAGTGGTCCAAAGCGAAGGTTCGGGCAAATTTAAAAAAAACAGCCGTTAGTCGAAAACCGTTATAGTTCGGGATAAACAAGTTACCAAAATCTGAAAGGTCATGACCTGGCCTATCACCATATTCAGTTTGGACCATCCTTTACGGGACACCCTGTATATTATAGAAAGTTGGACCCAAATAATTTGTTTCCCAAAAAAATATTCATTGCGTACATTGCCATCAAAATAATCCCTGCTTTTGTTTTTTAAGTTCCCCAAAAAATTTTAAAAAAATTTTAAGAATTTCAAAAAAAGCTATAACTGACACCGTACTGTATTGTTTTTATACTGAGAATTGTAGTTATAAAACATAGTTGAACGGAAGTGCGGAAAGTAAAACACAAACATTTGAATTTTGTATGAATTTGACGTTTTTTCCAATAGCACCTAATAGTTTTCTATCGTGCCCTGGCTGCAACAATGCACCGTCATCACATGGCATGCCACACAAATAAACCTCCACTTACATGCATTGTATTATGTAAGCTACTTATTTATCATACATCCAAATTAAAAAAAAAAAAAATTCCATATCCTTACACGAAAAAAACAAGAATGACTTACTAATGGCCATTATTTTCATTCATCACATTCGATGCCATACGCATACTATCAACTTCCCAGGTTCCTCATCTCTTCTTTTCAACAACAACCAGTTTTGAAAACCAGTTATGGAAACAAATCCCCACTTGCTTTGCCTACTCATACATACATGTCTTTCACATATGTAGGTACTTTTCTATATATTTAGTGTTCATGTTTGGGTCATCACTAAAAATCTGCGCTATTATGAAAAAACGATATTTATATGAAAAAAAGGCTATTTAAATAATTAGTAACGCTCCCGCATGGAAAAAGAATCTAGTTTTCAATAAGGCCCTGGAAAGTTTTTCATAGTTACTAACAACGGTCTAGCAAGGGTTACTATAGGAATTCACTAGGCCCTCGCCAGTCATGAACCTTTTTGCCTCGTCAGTTAAATTCTGCCTAAGCCCTAACATGGTTTTCTATTCAACCATTTCATATATGGGGGTCAAAGCTAGAAGCTGTCAATCGCTCTATATTATATTTATCTAGATAGACATCCAGTTCCTTTCCTCGATGCCCACCACCCTGGTTGTACACTCTAAATGATCGTTGTCGTGGCCAGTTCATGTCCATGGAAGAATGTTGCTTCGAAGTCTTCAGTGTACTTACCACGGCTCTGCCTGCCGATAATTATTTTTATTTTTATTTTTATTTTTATTTTTATTTTTATTTTTATTTTTATTTTTATTTTTATTTTTATTTTAATTTTAATTTTAATTTTAATTTTAATTTTAAAATAAAAATAAAAATAAAAATAAAAATAAAAATAAAAATAAAAATAAAAATAAAAATAAAAATAAAAATAAAAATAAAAATAAAAATAAAAATAAAAATAATTATCGGCAGGCAGAGCCGTGGTAAGTACACTGAAGACTTCGAAGCAACATTCTTCCATGGACATGAACTGGCCACGACAACGATCATTTAGAGTGTACAACCAGGGTGGTGGGCATCGAGGAAAGGAACTGGATGTCTATCTAGATAAATATAATATAGAGCGATTGACAGCTTCTAGCTTTGACCCCCATATATGAAATGGTTGAATAGAAAACCATGTTAGGGCTTAGGCAGAATTTAACTGACGAGGCAAAAAGGTTCATGACTGGCGAGGGCCTAGTGAATTCCTATAGTAACCCTTGCTAGACCGTTGTTAGTAACTATGAAAAACTTTCCAGGGCCTTATTGAAAACTAGATTCTTTTTCCATGCGGGAGCGTTACTAATTATTTAAATAGCCTTTTTTTCATATAAATATCGTTTTTTCATAATAGCGCAGATTTTTAGTGATGACCCAAACATGAACACTAAATATATAGAAAAGTACCTACATATGTGAAAGACATGTATGTATGAGTAGGCAAAGCAAGTGGGGATTTGTTTCCATAACTGGTTTTCAAAACTGGTTGTTGTTGAAAAGAAGAGATGAGGAACCTGGGAAGTTGATAGTATGCGTATGGCATCGAATGTGATGAATGAAAATAATGGCCATTAGTAAGTCATTCTTGTTTTTTTCGTGTAAGGATATGGAATTTTTTTTTTTTTTAATTTGGATGTATGATAAATAAGTAGCTTACATAATACAATGCATGTAAGTGGAGGTTTATTTGTGTGGCATGCCATGTGATGACGGTGCATTGTTGCAGCCAGGGCACGATAGAAAACTATTAGGTGCTATTGGAAAAAACGTCAAATTCATACAAAATTCAAATGTTTGTGTTTTACTTTCCGCACTTCCGTTCAACTATGTTTTATAACTACAATTCTCAGTATAAAAACAATACAGTACGGTGTCAGTTATAGCTTTTTTTGAAATTCTTAAAATTTTTTTAAAATTTTTTGGGGAACTTAAAAAACAAAAGCAGGGATTATTTTGATGGCAATGTACGCAATGAATATTTTTTTGGGAAACAAATTATTTGGGTCCAACTTTCTATAATATACAGGGTGTCCCGTAAAGGATGGTCCAAACTGAATATGGTGATAGGCCAGGTCATGACCTTTCAGATTTTGGTAACTTGTTTATCCCGAACTATAACGGTTTTCGACTAACGGCTGTTTTTTTTAAATTTGCCCGAACCTTCGCTTTGGACCACTGTTTTGCTCACACCGTCCATAATTGATTTTTTATTTTTTTTTATTTTTACACTAAAACATTGAACTTAAGACTTTTTTTGTGCATTTAAATAATTTTGATTTTATACACAATTTTTATAAAATAACTAGATAAAGTCCTAGTTTGATCAAAATTATTTTTTTACTTCAATCATTGAAAGTCCTGAAAAAAAAACTAAAAAGGCAGTTTTTTAAACGCTGTCGAGCTTGCATACGTGCAGGAGGGGCACATTTTGAACAATTTTTATAAAAGAAATTAAAAAAAGCTTTGGACCACTGTTTTGCTCACACCGTCCATAATTGATTTTTTATTTTTTTTTATTTTTACACTAAAACATTGAACTTAAGACTTTTTTTGTGCATTTAAATAATTTTGATTTTATACACAATTTTTATAAAATAACTAGATAAAGTCATAGTTTGATCAAAATTATTTTTTTACTTCAATCATTGAAAGAGCTTCCTGAAAAAAAAATCGTGTGACTCAATACTGGTTCTTACTTCTAAAAACTTGCCTTGCTTTTGGACTTTCTAAAAAGGTATAAATCTTACCAATGCAAACTGTAAATCAAAAATTACAACCATTTAAACTCAATCAGTCGAGGTTTTAAAAAAAAATTAATATAAATTCCTTTTTTTTGTTCATTTTTTTCATTGTTTTGTTGTTTATTTTATGTTTTTTTTTGTATTTTTTTGTTTTTGGTTTTTCTATGTTTTTTTTTGGTTTTGTTTTTGTTTGCTTTTTTTAATTTCTTTTATAAAAATTGTTCAAAATGTGCCCCTCCTGCACGTATGCAAGCTCGACAGCGTTTAAAAAACTGCCTTTTTAGTTTTTTTTTTCAGGACTTTCAATGATTGAAGTAAAAAAATTAATTTGAACTATAACTTTATCTAGTTATTTTATAAAAATTGTGTATAAAATCAAAATTATTTGAATGCACAAAAAAGTCTTATGGTCAATGTTTTAGTGAAAAAAAAAAAAATCAATTCTGGACGGTGTGAGCAAAACAGTGGTCCAAAGTAAGGGTTCGGGCAAATTTCAGAAAAACAGCCGTTACTCGAAAACCGTTATGGTTCGGGATAAACAAGTTACCAAATTCTGAAAGGTCATCACCTGGCCTATCACCATATTCAGTTTGGACCATCCTTTACAGGACACCCGGTATATTATAGAAAGTTGGACCCAAATAATTTTTTTTTCCAAAAAATAATGATTGCGTACATTGCAATCAAAATAATCCCTGCTTTTGTTTTTTAAGTTCGTTATCATGAAAGAAAAACGATATTTATATTTAAAAAAAAAGCCTCTTATAAAATAAGGTATATTTAAATAATTAGTAACGTTTTAACTAATTTTTTATTCCATCAACTAAAGAAAACGTATATACCATAATACGAAAGTTGCGTTGTATTTTAATTCCCACTAGAGGTAAAAAAAACGCAATCGCAAGTCAGAAACTTTAATCATTTTCAAAACATGATTATTCAGAAAGTTCATATAAATATTAAATTCTTCTTTATATGAATCAAAGATCTAATTACTACCTTTCAAACAATATAAATACAAAATATTTTTTCTGCTTCAATTTTGCTGTAACTTTGAATCTGCTGAGCAGTTTTGTGTAATTTTACGAAATTAATCAATCAATTAAAAAAAAAAAATAAATTTGTTCGCACAACGGCTCATGAAGAACCAGGGCCTAGTGACTTAGAGTTGTGGACTAACAACGTGTACGGATATCATAATTTGCTAGCCCTACAAAGCTGAAATATGAGCATATAAGAAAATTGAATACACAGAAGCTAATAAGCTGAACATCTCTTGTTATTCATAAAAATTGAGGCAGAGTTTTAAAATTAAAAGTTTATTCAATCAATTTAATCAAAACCTTTTGTTTAATTGAGTGAGAATTTTAATTCTTTAATATATATTTAAAATGAGTGAAATCATGTCGGATTGCGGTCAGCCTAGCTGTACAAAACAAAAAATGCAACCTAAGCAAACTGTGAAGTGCAGTGGTGTGTGCGGAAAAAGTGTCATGCAAAATGTGTTAACATGACTGAGTATGATGTGAAAATGCTTGACACTGTATCCCAAAACAAACATCAATGATAGTGTTGGCCATGCGTTTGTTCTCCCCCCTATTAAACAAAAATCACCTCCAATATCATACGCACAAGCACTCAAGAAAAAGAGTGAGTGCATTGTGATTAAACCTAAAATTAATCAAAACAATACCAAAACGCATGATGATGTACGTAGTGTAATTGATCCCTCGAACATGTATCTTAAAATAAATAAAGTAAAAAACATTCAAAATGGAGCTCTGCTCATACAGGCAAATAAAGAGTCCTGGTGGAAACTAGGAACAAAGTTACAAAAAATTGAAACAGAAATCAAAACAAAAATGCAAGACAGCTACCACACTAATATCCCAGTGCAAAAGAAACCAAGAATTCTTATAGTGGGAATGAAAGAACAAAATAATGAGTGATAATTGGTCTCAATCGCGCAATTAAATGTCAAAATCAAATGAGTGTTCGTATTTATATGTTTTCAAAAACCAAATGGTATAATGCGGTAATTGAAGTGGATAGTGTTACCAATGCGTTAATACTAGAGTTAAATAGAATTAGCATCGGACGGGATTGTTGTAAAGTTTATCCGCATTATAAAGTTTTAAGATGCTTTAAATGTTGTGAATTTAACCATAAAGCGAAAGATTGTGAAAAAGAGAAATTTTGTGCTAAATGTGCTGGTAACCACGATATAAAAGAATGTGTTAGTGAATATAAAAACATCTTGATATCAAGACTGATCACTCAGCCAATGACCCAAACTGTCCATCACTCCTAAGAAAAATAAAAGTTGCTAAAGACCGTGTTGATTGCTAGCAATTAAGTTCCATAAATTGTGTTTTCTTAAATGTCCAAGGTTTGGCAAATAATTTTTCCGAAATACAATGCATCGTAGATAATGTTAACATAGACGTTTTGATATTAACGGAGACACACGTAACGTTAAATCATAACATTGACAGTCTAAAATTGGATGGTTATTTGTTTTTAAATTGCTTAAGTGAATCAAGTCGAACTGGTGGAATATCATTTTACGTTAAAAATAATTTCAAATGCTCACTAGTAAAAAAATTTGTTATTGAGATGAAATGCTGGTGTTTTATTATAAAAGTGCAATACTGTGATACACGCAGGTGCAATATATAGATCCCACTTATGTTCTAAAGTTGAATTTTGTAATAATTTTGTCCAATGGGTCGATTTCCTACAGAAGGTGCAATAATTTCTATGTTTAACGTGGTGATGTTAATATTAATTGGTTTGAGATTCAAGACACGTACCGTCGTAAAATCGTGGAATGTTTGAATGATAATAATCTAAGTATGCCCATCAATGAAGAATTACACCAACTTCGAGAACCCTAATTGATTATGTTGTGACAAATGATGGTTCCCTTATTACATCGAAAGTAAATAGTTCTTTTAAAATAAGTGATCATGATACAATAGAAATAATAGTTAAATGCAGAAGAGAGAAAACTATTAATAAAAAAGTAATAAAATATTTTAAGTACGACTCCCGTGAATTTTTATTTAAGCTAAATAGTAGTACCTTTTTCTCAAATTTTGACTTGGATCAACCATATAATATTAATACGCTAAGTGAACATTTTGCTACAAACTTAAAAAATATTATAATGTTCTATGGTAGTTGAGAAAAGTGTCCCTTATATGAATTCCGAGTGGTTTAGTTATGATCTGCAACAAGATAAAGTCTATAAGATATATTTATATCGCAGAGCGACTTTAACAAACAATATTAGTGACTGGGGTGAATATAGACGATATCGAAACACATATAAGAAAAAAATTGTTAAATGTAAAATCAAATTTTATAAGAAGGAAAGTAGATAATGTACGATATTAAAAGGATATGTGGAAACAATTAAAAAGGTATGTTTTACATAAAAATAACAGAAAACATAACAGAAGTGCGATTAGACAATTGCAATAAAGTAAACAATACTGCAATACTAAGTGATGACCTTAACAAATTTTTTGTGAAAAGTATTGTTAGTTTGTCTTATTCCGTCGCGTATCCTAGTTATAAATGTATAGTTGAAGAGTGCAATAAACCTTAAGTTTTCTCAAGTTAACATAGAACAAATATTAAGTGCAATAAAAATCATAAGCCAAAAACATGACTTCAATTTCATGAATGCGAAAATGCTTCTGGACGCAATTTATACAGTGGGACCTGTAATTCTACGAATTATTAACAAATCGTTGGCGTCTGGGATTTTCCCTAATACGTGGAAAGAATCATTAATTGTTCCTACAAAAAAAAATACCTGACGCGAAACTCTGCTCTGACTACCGACCAATAAATATGGTACCCATATATGAGAAAATCCTTGAAAAAGTAATTATGACACAGCTCCAGAAACACATTACTCGAGAAAAAATATTGTGTACAAATCAGTCTGGATTTCGTGAAAATCACTCTTGTGAAACATGCTTGAATTTTGTAATTAACAATTGGAAGACAGAAATAGACAAGAAAAACTTAATCGTAGATGTATTTATAGACTTGAAATGGTGAACATTTCTATTCTTTTGCAAACATTTTTTAAAATCGTTGTAAGTGGAACTGAGCTGGAATGGTTTCGGATCTTTTTTGAAGGGAGGTCTCAACGGCCCACAGTAAATGGTAAAATATCTGGACCCTTGCGGGTAAACATAGGGATACCCCAAGGGGCTCTGCTTGGTGTGTAAATGTTTCATGTTATATAAATGATATGGAATGGAAAAAGTATTAAAATATTCATGGCTTAAACAGTTTGCTGATGATCTTCTATTGTGTATTTCCGGTGTTGATATAATAACGTGTATAAACAAACTGAATGAAGATATTTGTGCAATAAATAACTGGCTCAAAATTAATCGTCTGTTGTTAAATATGGAAAAGTCTAAGTGGATGTTTTTAAATGCTTCGTCGTAACCATCTGACATATCCGTCCACGTAGAAAATAAATCCCTTGCAATTGTGACCCACATTATATATCTTGGTGTTATATTAGATAATAAACTCACATGGAAGGAGCATATTGTCTACATACATACATATGTAAAAAAGTGTCAAAAAAGTTGGGAGTTCTATGCAAAATAAGGCTCAACCCATCAAAAAATAGTGCAATAAAAGTGTATGTTATAATTAAACCCAATTTTGAGTATTGACCAAGCCTGCTGTATTTTTGTTATGTCCCAAAAAAGTAGATTGCAAATTTTGCAAAATAAAGCAATGCTCATTATATTGAAACGCGATCACTAAGAGTAAGAGTAAGAGATATGCATGAGCCTTTAAACTGGTTCAATATCAACCAAATACTTTATATATTGACATTGACTTTTGTTCATAAAATAAAAAACAACATGTGTCCTGAATATCCAAGTGAACGAACATCAACTAACATCAATGCAGCATATAATCTTCGCAATAGATATGATCTTGTGGTTCAAAGAATGAGAACAACAAGAGGACAGCAATCCATCCACAGCTCTGGTTTCCGAGAGTAACCAACTGCCGCAACACATAAAAAATGAAAATAACATGAACTTATTTAAAAGACTTCAATGTACACTATGTAATATAAAGTCCAAAATGTCTAAAAATATTTCAATTTAAATTTGTCTTCCTATGTATTTTCGACATCACTGCTAATTTAATTTGATTGGATTTAATTTAATTTAATTTGATATAATTTAATTTTAATTTAATTTGATTTAATTTAATTAAACTTAATTTAATGTGAAAGAAATAAATCATGTAATATGAAATGGCACTTTCAGGCCAATTTACAATTACAATTACAATTACAATTACAATTACAATTACAATTACAATTAAAATTACAATTACAATTACAATTACAATTACAATTACAATTACAATTACGATTACAATTACAATAACAATTACAATAACAATTACAATAACAATTACAATAACAATTACAATAACAATTACAATAACAATTACAATAACAATTACAATAACAATTACAATTACAATAACAATTACAATTACAATTACAATTACAATTACAATTACAATTACAATTACAATTACAATTACAATTACAATTACAATTACAATTACAATTACAATTACAATTACAATTACAATTACAATTACAATTACAATTACAATTACAATTACAATTACAATTACAATTACAATTACAATTACAATTACAATTACAATTACAATTACAATTACAATTACAATTACAATTACAATTACAATTACAATTACAATTACAATTACAATTACAATTACAATTACAATTACAATTACAATTACAATTACAATTACAATTACAATTACAATTACAATTACAATTACAATTACAATTACAATTACAATTACAATTACAATTACAATTACAATTACAATTACAATTACAATTACAATTACAATTACAATTACAATTACAATTACAATTACAATTACAATTACAATTACAATTACAATTACAATTACAATTACAATTACAATTACAATTACAATTACAATTACAATTACAATTACAATTACAATTACAATTACAATTACAATTACAATTACAATTACAATTACAATTACAATTACAATTACAATTACAATTACAATTACAATTACAATTACAATTACAATTACAATTACAATTACAATTACAATTACAATTACAATTACAATTACAATTACAATTACAAATACAAATACAATTACAATTACAATTACAATTACAATTACAATTACAATTACAATTACAATTACAATTACAATTACAATTACAATTACAATTACAATTACAATTACAATTACAATTACAATTACAATTACAATTACAATTACAATTACAATTACAATTACAATTACAATTACAATTACAATTACAATTACAATTACAATTACAATTACAATTACAATTACAATTACAATTACAATTACAATTTCAATTACAATTACAATTACAATTATAATTACAATTACAATTACAATTACAATTACAATTACAATTACAATTACAATTACAATTACAATTACAATTACAATTACAATTACAATTACAATTACAATTACAATTACAATTACAATTACAATTACAATTACAATTACAATTACAATTACAATTACAATTACAATTACAATTACAATTACAATTACAATTACAATTACAATTACAATTACAATTACAATTACAATTACAATTACAATTACAATTACAATTACAATTACAATTACAATTACAATTACAATTACAATTACAATTACAATTACAATTACAATTACAATTACAATTACAATTACAATTACAATTACAATTACAATTACAATTACAATTACAATTACAATTACAATTACAATTACAATTACAATTACAATTACAATTACAATTACAATTACAATTACAATTACAATTACAATTACAATTACAATTACAATTACAATTACAATTTCAATTACAATTACAATTACAATTATAATTACAATTACAATTACAATTACAATTACAATTACAATTACAATTACAATTACAATTACAATTACAATTACAATTACAATTACAATTACAATTACAATTACAATTACAATTACAATTACAATTACAATTACAATTACAATTACAATTACAATTACAATTACAATTACAATTACAATTACAATTACAATTACAATTACAATTACAATTACAATTACAATTACAATTACAATTACAATTACAATTACAATTACAATTACAATTACAATTACAATTACAATTACAATTACAATTACAATTACAATTACAATTACAATTACAATTACAATTACAATTACAATTACAATTACAATTACTATTACAATTACAATTACAATTACAATTACAATTACAATTACAATTACAATTACAATTACAATTACAATTACAATTACAATTATAATTATAATTACAATTATAATTACAATTATAATTACAATTATAATTACAATTACAATTACAATTACAATTATAATTACAATTATAATTACAATTACAATTACAATTACAATTACAATTACAATTACAATTACAATTACAATTACAATTACAATTACAATTACAATTACAATTACAATTACAATTACAATTACAATTACAATTACAATTACAATTACAATTACAATTACAATTACAATTACAATTACAATTACAATTACAATTACAATTACAATTACAATTACAATTACAATTACAATTACAATTACAATTACAATTACAATTACAATTACAATTACAATTACAATTACAATTACAATTACAATTACAATTACAATTACAATTACAATTACAATTACAATTACAATTACAATTACAATTACAATTACAATTACAATTACAATTACAATTACAATTACAATTACAATTACAATTACAATTACAATTACAATTACAATTACAATTACAATTACAATTACAATTACAATTACAATTACAATTACAATTACAATTACAATTACAATTACAATTACAATTACAATTACAATTACAATTACAATTACAATTACAATTACAATTACAATTACAATTACAATTACAATTACAATTACAATTACAATTACAATTACAATTACAATTACAATTACAATTACAATTACAATTACAATTACAATTATAATTACAATTATAATTACAATTATAATTACAATTATAATTACAATTATAATTACAATTATAATTACAATTATAATTACAATTACAATTATAATTACAATTACAATTACAATTACAATTACAATTACAATTACAATTACAATTACAATTACAATTACAATTACAATTACAATTACAATTACAATTACAATTACAATTACAATTACAATTACAATTACAATTACAATTACAATTACAATTACAATTACAATTACAATTACAATTACAATTACAATTACAATTACAATTACAATTACAATTACAATTACAATTACAATTACAATTACAATTACAATTACAATTACAATTACAATTACAATTACAATTACAATTACAATTACAATTACAATTACAATTACAATTACAATTACAATTACAATTACAATTACAATTACAATTACAATTACAATTACAATTACAATTACAATTACAATTACAATTACAATTACAATTACAATTACAATTACAATTACAATTACAATTACAATTACAATTACAATTACAATTACAATTACAATTACAATTACAATTACAATTACAATTACAATTACAATTACAATTACAATTACAATTACAATTACAATTACAATTACAATTACAATTACAATTACAATTACAATTACAATTACAATTACAATTACAATTACAATTACAATTACAATTACAATTACAATTACAATTACAATTACAATTACAATTACAATTACAATTACAATTACAATTACAATTACAATTACAATTACAATTACAATTACAATTACAATTACAATTACAATTACAATTACAATTACAATTACAATTACAATTACAATTACAATTACAATTACAATTACAATTACAATTACAATTACAATTACAATTACAATTACAATTACAATTACAATTACAATTACAATTACAATTACAATTACAATTACAATTACAATTACAATTACAATTACAATTACAATTACAATTACAATTACAATTACAATTACAATTACAATTACAATTACAATTACAATTACAATTACAAAAGACTAACGTAGACAAGAACTGTAGGTAATTATTTTGCCCGTATTTCAATATAAGCGCGTTTTGAAAAAAGATCAGTTTTTAAGGAATAAGAGAAAAACAAATATTTTTGGTGTGTTTTGAAAATTTCTCGTATCTTTCTTGAAAAAATTTGTTGGGCAACTTTAAGGTTCATCTTCAGCGACTCGAAAAACATAAAAGGCCATTGAAAACAATTGCACTAAAACTTTCAACTTTCAGTCCCTTTTTACTATTTGAATAGACTAGAATTGCCAACTTCAGTTTTTTGGATTCGCCCAGTGAGGTACGATTTAAACCATTGCCCCTAATTCCATACACTTTCAACTTTCGCACTAAAATCTTTCTTTCAATAAATGAATACAATAATTAGATTTAATTAATATAAATTTAAAAAAAAAATTAAAAAGGGAGAATAAAAAAGTATAAACTAGAAGTTGCGGGTCCTAAGCACCCCCGGTAAGAACGAAGTTCCTATTATGTACATGCGTGTCAGCCGCCACCTGGGGGTATTGGCCTATCACAATATTGAACAAACAATATTATAGCTATCGTCCGAATCAAAGCTGTGTGCAAAATTTCAGCGTGATCCGATATACCGATTATTTTTTAACAAACAAGTTCGTTCTAAAACGCAGTTAGTTCTCATTTTAACTTTAGATAAATACTTTAGAACGATTAGAAAATATGAAAATCACATAAAAAAAAGAGCTACAAAATTATTAATGTATTCATACATAATTTTGCTTATTGTGAATTTCAACCCGAGCAACATTCCACCCGGAAATTTTTTTCGCGTATTGTGAGTTTCACCCAAAAATTTTGCATGTTCCGAGAATTACCTAATTGTTAACATTCATTTCGGGCAGAATATAATGCCATTGACAGCTTAAATTTTCACCTATTTATATTAAGTAGGCGAGCGAAAGAGCAATAAGGCGGGAAACGTATGTTTCGTAAGGGCGAAACTCACAAAATCTTTTAAAATTCCGGGCGAAAAAATTTTAAGGTTAAACATTGTTCGGTGAAACTTACAATAAGGCTAAGTTTTTGTATTTATTTTTTTAATTTTTTTAAAATTTGTTTTGTTTTATTAAAACGCTCAAGATAAAAGTTTAATTTTCAAGATTGAAATTCTATATCGCGATTAAGCCTAGGGAAAGCATAGACGGCTGGTAAGCAGGAGGTCGCGTTTTCTAATTTCAAATATAATATACCGAGTGAACTTTTTTCACTTGCATCTTTCCCTGTTAAAAATGCTATAGGATTCAATGGAATTAATGATGTGCATGTGACGAAATGAAAAATAATAAATGATTTGCAATACACATTGTGCACGATGACAGAATAAACAAAAAAATTGTGACTAGCAGGATTCGAACGTCGAACCTTTCGGTTAAGAAGCAAACAACTATACCATTGCGCCACGATGGGTCGAAAACGACCTGTCGTTTTTTGGATTTACGCCCCCAACCCTGGGCAAAAGAACTTCGTTGTAATAAAGAGTAAAAAGTCAGAAAAAGAATAGGATACGATATATGTACTTAGGTAATAGAAAAATAAGGCAGAAGGAAAAAATATTAGGTATATTAATCTTATGACGCGTAGAAAAGTATGAAAATCTGTTAAAAATTAGTTAATATGTATCGATATGTAAAATCTAAGATATTTTATTGAAATCAATCTTGTATCACATTTGAGGGTTTTAAAACCATAAACAGCTTTGAGTTATAGAGTGTCTACTTCTATTTGTGTTTATTCAATGGCACTAGGCTAAATTTATTTATTAGTCCTTATTGTCATGCATCAAATCTCAATTCTATAAAAAGTGGACGATTTTGCTTCTGAAAAGCAGTTAATTTTTTTCAAATTTGATTTGCTGAGTATTACCGCCATATTATTCACTCGATACATCCAGATTTAAACTTAAATCCAGATGAATTTACATTGAATTTGTATGATTTACATCCAGATTTAAGTTTTAATCTGGATGTACTGAGTGAATAATATGGCCGTTAAATAATAATTATTTTGTATTGTTTTATATTTCCCAACTTACTCGGATATTGCCAAAATGTAGAAGAGGACCGACTTGCATTATGTATACTGTTCATATCTTCATTGTTGGCCCCTGGTATCAAATCAGCCCCTGCAAAATAAATATTGCCACAACCAGTTCCTGCAACTCCACCTTTTAATAATATAATAGTAATTATGGAAAATATGAAGTTTTTAAAATTTAAATTTTGTATACGAAGATACCTATGTCTGCAACACGAATTCCAAAATAATTAACATCTCTGGAAGGCTGTTGTACAGATGTTGAGTCCTGAAGCCTTTTCCTGGATACCGCGACGCCAACTGGCATCGAGTTATCTAACGAAGTACATAGTTACATTATTATTCGGCAATTAAATAAAATAATTCATACTTGTGTTCATTTGTGAAACGGATTTGTCCAAATCTGATATTTTGGGTGACGTTGACTCAATTTTTACTAAATTTGTCATCGTAGACGACATAGATTTAGAATTATGATTTGTATGGAGATTGTTTGAAGTTGTTACTTCAGACACTTGGCAAGGCTCCCGTTTAATTTCCATAAATGTGAAACTGGAAGATGAGTTCACATGGTGATGGGTAAGACTTGGTATATTCTTGTTTTGGATCCCAATATATGAGTGATTTTCAATGGCCGAGGCAGTAGTTGAATTGTAGTTAATTCCAAGCAAGGGTGATGGCGAAGGTACAAAGAATGCCGCTGTGGACTGAACGGCTTCCGTCGACTTAGCACAGCTATTTAATAAGTTTGGCGACGAATTAAAAGTTGCCATAACTTTTTTTTCTTGCTTCAATAAGACATTCAGTATTAAAACAGAAGCTATCCGGACACCTTAAGACATAAATAATCTGCTAGTTTGCTTTTTGATATTCCAGCTGACTGCAAATAATAAGTTAAAACGGGCAAGATTATAGGTTTGTTTTTATAGGCCCCATATATTTTTTGTAAGGCAGCTATTGTAAATTCACAGTTTTTCTTGAAACAAAAAATAAAACTCGTTTAACCAACAAAATAAATTTATTTTTGTGAAAAACGCTTTTGTTGCATGAAATCACAGGTGAGAGGTGACTTAAGTATTATAACACGGCAGAGTTCCACATTACGCAGTAGCAAATGAAATATATAAGGCAATGATCACAAATTATCGTTCACCATGGCTCGAGGAATTAAGAAATTTATTGTATAATAACATTTGTTTTCAGAGCCCTTAAAAACGCAAATATGTAATTTACAGGATAGTTTTGTCTGCTTTGATTTTACGAGTTCGAAAGTATTTAAATACTTCCAAAACTTTTTAGCTTAAAAACGAGTTTACAAACGTCATTCCGTAATGGAGAATTCAGGGCGTTCAATAAAAAATCTGAAATTTCAGAATCTGAAAATTATTCGTTGAATGCAAGAAATCTGAAATTTCAGTCAAAATGGCCACGTTCATCACCACGTTTTTGACAGATCTAAAAATTCAGTTCTGAAAAACGTAACACTGAACGCACAAAAAAGTCTGAAATTATTTATTCTGTTTTTATTATTTGTTGCACTTTAAAATCAAAATCCGAAAAGCGATACGAGACCCAGACGATCAGACCACACACCAAAAAAAAAAAAACTGGATCAAGAACTGTTTTTTTGTTGCTTTTAGTTGTCATCTGAATTTTCAGATAGAATTTTTCATCTGAAAATTCAGAAAAAAACGTAAGAAACGTAACTAAATGTCAATCGACGTCAACTGAATTTTTATGACTGCTAGCCAATCAGAAGCTCTAAAAATGACAGTTTAGAACTGTCAAATGTGCTGTTGAACGCGGCCAATGCTTTAGCTTTGTTCAGTGAAGAAATAGTCAGAACAGAACAACAACTAATTTTGACATTTCCCACAAATCCTGTTCTAATCTCAAAAGCAAGTACAGAAAATCTTGCTCTAAACTGTTTCAAACTGTTCCAAACAGACTCACTGAACAGCAAGTCAGAACAGTTTAAGAGAAAATTTCTCACTGAACAGCAAAAACCTTTTCTTTTTTGTTCTAAACTGTTCGGAACAGCCTCACTGAACACTCCTATTGTGTCAAATTCCTGTATTTACTTATAGAATTTGCATTGAAGCTAAATAAAAGAGAACTTTCGTAATTTATTATTTAAGCCAAGTACACAGATCGGGAAAAATTTTTTTCATACAAAATTTTTCCGAGCAAAATTGTGACGTTTGTACTTTTCATTCAAGTTAAAACAAATTACTGCAAAATAACAAACAATTTTAATGAAATTTAATGTTGCTAATCTTTTTACATAAAATTTCATCTACAAAGCTCCTGCTAAATTATCAATTAAAGAATATATAAAGTTCTCTTTTATTTCGCTTCAATGCATATTCTATAAGTAAATACAGGAATTTGACACAATGGCTTTTGCTGAAATTTCAGATTGTTTTTGCGTTCAACGAAAAAAATTTATCCCAAAACGAAAAAAATCTGAAATTTCAGATTCTGAAATTTAAGAATTCCTGTTGAACGCGGCCATTTTTTTGTTTGGTTATGCGCACTGATCTCTATAATATACTGGATAGTGTATACCATTCAAGTATAACAGTTTTTTTCATTCCAATTGAAGATGACATAAGGTGGCTGAGTGGCCAATTTTGACATCTATGTGAAACAAAAAAAAAGTAGTTTGAGGTTATTTTTTTTTTGTGAACTCAACAAAATAAAATTGTCAGTCAATCTTTTCGTTTTTTTGTTTTTTTTTGTGTTGTATCCGATATTGGTACAAAAATATATTTTTAAGCTTGTCAAAAGTGGAAACGAGATCCAGGCACACCGCAAGTTCGTCGAAAAATTTGGGCCTGGTCTGGACGATTATTAACAAGTAGATTTGCAGAACATTCTGCTTATACGAAACCTCAAATGGGAAAGAACGATCTTGTTGCAGCCATGGAACAAGACATATTCATCATTACAATATCAAGGGATTCCCACTCACTGTTCAAGAGACACATTCAGGATAAGAAGCTGGAAATGCTCTCTCAGATTGTGACTAAGTATCTCCTAATTGATACTTAGGAAGGAACAGCACGCAGCTAGGCACAGCGGGTGCAATAATAGGCGAAACTCTTCGACAGGACAATAAAGTACGGTCTCTAAAAAGAGGTAGATTTACAGAGCAACAACAACAGATGCACCCACTAAAGAAGAGGATGAAACGCCATGATGCTCCAGAAGACCAAAGAAAAAGAAACCGAAAAGAAATCCGATCCAAACGCTGCCGCCCATGATCGTGTACCTCTGCCAGTACTTAAGGATGCTGATAATAAATTATATAAAATTTAAATAACCTTTAGGAGTTAGAGAAATATTTATTATTAAGTTTTGTTTTGCTTTCTCTATAATTCAATAAAAACCTACCTACAAGTGTACTCCGAGGTTGAATTTTTTTTATAGAGCTTTGGAATCACAACTTTTTATGCTCCTTTTAAAGAAATCAAAAGCAGATTCCAAAATGGTATCAACCACATTTGTAGCACTCTCCATTCAATAAAGAAACTCTAAAACCCTTTTCAGTTTTTTGAGTTTCTCATCAAATGGCCTGCCTACAAGTGTACTCCGGGGTTGAATTTTTTTTATAGAGCTTTGGAATCAAAACTTTTTGTGCTCCTTTTAAAAAGATCGAAAGCAGATTCCAAAATGGTATCAACCACATTTGTGGCACTGTCCATTAAAAAAAAAAATCATCCCTTTTGATGACAGCCATAAAAATTCTTCAAGTGCAAAACTATTCTGTCTTCCTACATTATATCTACCCAGTCTGACAAAAAAAAAATATTCGCACCACCATCAAAACCTTACCCTATCCAAACTTGATTTGCACTGAAATCTGAAATAAAGAAAGAAATGAAATACTGAAAACAAAAACCACCCTCGAGTTGGATATAGATGTTGTTGTCGTATCCACTGATCTCTATAAACACTGGATAGTGAATTTTCTATATGTATAACAATTTTTTTTGAAGAAAATTGAATTTGACAGTTCTCGTTCTTCCCACACAGTTTGTGTCTTTTTTAAACAAAAGGAAAGAAAGAGATATATAGAATTGAAATTGTTTTCGTATTCGTACCCGCATAACCAAACAAAAAAATGGCCGCGTTCATCAGGAATTCTAAATTTCAGAATCTGAAATTTCAGATTTTTTTCGTTTTGGGATAAATTTTTTTCGTTGAACGCAAAAACAATCTGAAATTTCAGCAAAAGCCATTGTGTCAAATTCCTGTATTTACTTATAGAATATGCATTGAAGCGAAATAAAAGAGAACTTTATATATTCTTTAATTGATAATTTAGCAGGAACTTTGTAGATGAAATTTTATGTAAAAAGATTAGCAACATTAAATTTCATTAAAATTGTTTGTTATTTTGCAGTAATTTGTTTTAACTTGAATGAAAAATTGTTCCAGAATAATCCGTTAGACAATTATGGGAACACTTTTGTAAGAAATTCATGCCTTTTATTCAAAGCGTCACTAAATAATTAACAAAAAGTTCTTTCATTCAAATAAGTAAGTATTACAATTTTATTATAAGAACTTATAAGCACAAATCCACCACACCGAAAATCATAAAGTTCAACTTTTAATTGTAGCACTTCAGCTCTTTTACATTTCCCCCACCACAAACAATTGTCATCCGAATTTCCAGACGAAATTTTCTTGTCTGAAATTAACGAATAAAGTCTTAACTACATAAGCCAAGAAAGTGAAAAAGTACAAAAGTGAAAATTTTGAAACTCATTGTTTCTCACTGATGCAGAAAGCCTAAATTTTGGTTTAAAAATAAAATGTGTATATTCTTTTTCACAACACAACTGCGCTAGCTGGAAAAAAATATTTTTACTTTTGTAATTTTGCAAAAAGTGGCCAATGTAGTTAAGGCTTAAACTTAACTAAACTCAACTAAAAGTCACTAACAGCCATATTATTCACTCAATACATCTAGATTAAAACTTAAATCTGGATGTAAATCATACAAATTCAAAAGTTTAAATCTGTATGTATCGAGTGAATAATATGGCGGTAAAAGTCATCTAACTTTTTATGACAGCTGGACCCATGTTCTGTAACTCTCACATTGAAAAAATCAGTCGAGAAACGCTGAAAAATGAAACAAAAACTCATGTATTTTGTTTCAGTTTCCATCGTTTCTCGACCGACTTTATAGCTTCGTTCGTGTACTTTCTGCACTAAAATTCACAGTCTATCAAATATTTAGGAGTGGGGATGAAATTCTCTCAGAGAGAAGTAAAACTGCGAAATAGTGCACGAACGCTTTGAACAAATAATTTTTACCGGTTTTTTAACGTCAAATATTTGAAAACAAAAAAATAAAAAACATAAAATAAAAAAGTAAGAAAAAGTTAAATTATTACAATAAATTAAATAAAACAGAGGAGTATAAGAAAAGAGATGTTCTGGCAAATATCAAAGTGACTTTTGACTGAACTCATATTTCTGCCCGAAGAATTTCTTTGGGCTGAAATTAGCAGAAAGGGGAAATAATTTACTCTCTCGAGAGCGCTCTCTTGTGCGAAAAACTACACATTTTTTGCGTAAACGAACACAAATTGCGTTAAATTTGTAGAAATTCGTAAAAATTCGTAGATTTGGGGAGTACGCGAACGAACCTTATGCATGCGAGAAGTTACAGAACATGGGTCCTGGTCAATCAGAAGCTCCAAAAATTCAGAAATCTGAATTTTCAGATGTTAACGTAATGGATTGAACGCGGCCAATCTAAACTGTAATAACTGTTATAAGTGTTATATAAAATAAAGAAAATCTGCCCACAGTTATAATCTTCCTTCAATTTTCTTCAAAATTTTTATATGAATTCACTATCCAGTGTTTATAGAGATCAGTGGTCGTATCTGTTTCTATATCTTGTTGCATGTACGTTGTATTCTTCATTGTCCTCTCGCTTCCTCGTGTATTAAGAAAGGCAAACATTTTGCTTTTGGCTGCGAATTAAATGTTTCATAGAAGATAAGGTGTTTGATAACCAAGGCCGTGTGTGAATTCGGTTTAAATCGCGTTAAATTTTATCCAAAGATTAATTTTTGACACTAGTGAGGTGAATCTGTACGTAGAATTGTCAAATCTTAATGTCGGATAAAATTAAATCGCAATTTTAAACGAATTCGCACACGGCCCAATTTGACTTGCATGATCATAAAATAATCTAACAACAGTGCAACTAAGGCCATCTACATCAAAGAAGGGAACTAAACTCGATCAAGACCATATTCTACATTTGTATATTTCTCTTGTCTGTGGCACTACGTAGTTGACAGTGCAAAAATTATGCTTGTATCAGGCTTGTGCTCACAGGACTTATACAAACAAAATTATTTGAATTAACTTCGCTTAGACAAACTCATCGAAATAAATGCTTCTCGCACATGCGCCTGATGGTACAAAAATTAGGCTTGTGTCTGGCTTGTGGACACAAGACTTATATAAACCAAATTATTTGAACTGAATTCACTGAGACAAACTCATCAAAATAAATGCTTCTCCCGCATGCGCCTGACAGTAAAAAAATTAGGCTTGTGTCCAGCGTTGTGCTAAAGTGCCCAATTGGGCCATTTGGCCCCAAGATCCTTATTTTGGCCCCGTGCCCCGGGCCATCACGAAATGGCCCCAAAATAGCAAAATTCAGAAACTAAAGTAACTAATTTTGCACAGCGTTAAAAAACATTAATTTAAAAATTTTAGAAATCGATAATTTCCAAGTAACCGATGTTTACTATCATATGCTAAGACAAGACAAATTTTAATGGAAATTTTTTATATAATAACATTTGTTCTTTCGCGATTAATATTTTAAGTTTACCACATAGCAGTGCGTGTGCAGAACGTGTTTTTTCGGCTCTTAATAATATTAAAACCGAAAATCGCAATAGACTCAGCTATGAAGTTATACACTCACTCACATTTTTTAGAAAACCTTTAAACTCACTTATGAGCTTAAAAAGGTTTTCTAAAAAAATGTTACTTGTGGCAATTTTATTCCACCTCCAGAATTGATTAAATAATGTTTAAGATAGATATTTAATGTACCTACTTATGTAAATTAGATATTAATGTTGCTTTTTATAAAAAAAAATTCGATTGAATTAAAAAATACTACATAAAAATACAGAAATACGAAATATAATTCAATGTTTTATTCGATTATTATATTATTAAACATGGGAAAAGTAAGTGGCCCCCAAAAATTTAGAATGGCCCCAAAAATGGCCCCAACATTTTTTTCCCCAAGAACAACGCTGCTTGTGTCTGGCTTGTGCACACAGGACTTATGTAAACCAAACTATTTGAATTAACTTCGCTGAGACAAGCTCATCGAAATAAATGCTTCTTGCGCATGCGCCTGACAGTACAAAAATTAGACTTGTGTCTGGCTTGTGCACACAAGACTTACATAAACCAAATTATTTGAGTTAACTTCGCTGAGACAAACTCATCGAAATAAATGCTTATCGTGCATGCGCCTGACAGTACAAAAATTAGGCTTGTGTCTGGCTTGTTCACTCAAGACTTATATAAACCAACTTATTTGAATTAACTTCACTGAGACAAACTAATCGACATAAATGCTTCTCGCGCATGGACCTGGCAGTATAAAAATTATGCTTGTGTCAGACTTGTGTATACAGGACATACAAACAGAATTAGTCCAGACAGATAAAATAATTCAAATAATTGTGTCTCACGCATGTGGTTGACAGTACAAAAAATTATACTTGTTTCGGGCTTGTGATCCAGGACTTATAAAATCAAAATTAGATGACTCAACTTCGCTGAGATAAATTTATCGAAATAAGTACCTTTCGTTTATGTGCCGCTTCTACCAGGCTTTCCTACGCAAGACTTATGAAATTTATGAATTTGCAACCTTAATTCTGAAACAATATTAATAGCTTCTTAAAAGCTTTCGTAAGCAGACCTCACATGCACTTTAAGAGGGAGCCTTGTAGTCGAAGCTATTTTTTAGCTTTCATTTGCCGTGCTCCTACAGTCACATTTTAGTTGGCCTTATCGAAAAACTAAGGAAACTGTACACATTTATACTTGCATTTAGTTTAAAATTACACTTCTAATAGGATAAAAAGAAACTCTGTACGAAAGAATAGCCTCGATCCGCAAACTAAATACAAGCTCTATGGAAATAATTACTTCAAGAAATTGAAAAATTTGACCTTATAGAAGAAAAATTGTTACTTGGGTTTATACTGGACGCCCTTCCAAATGGAAGTACATGGCCATAAACGTACAAGGCCAAAATTTGGTCGGAGGAAAGTATGCCCGATGAATGGAACCTCGGTATAGTGTTGACCTGTGGCAACTACAGATGTATAAGTTTCCTCAACGTCGCATACAAAATCTTGTCATCTGTACTGTGTGATTACTTAAAACCATTTGTCAACTATCTGAACGGCCCCTTTCAGTGTGGTTTTAGCTCGGAAAATCAACCGTCCGTTCAAATGTTCACACTCCAACAGATTTGAGAAAAAACCCAGGAGTTTCAAATCGATACACACCACCTCTTAATCGATTTCAAAGTCGCATATGACGGAGCATCTCGACATCCCTGCCAAACTCGTCCGCTTGTGCAGGATAACGATGGAAAAATCTCGCTGCTCCGTCAAAGTAGGTAAAAACACCACCGAACCCTTTGAAGTCGAGGCAAGGTGACGCATTATCATGTAACCTGTTTAACATCGTTCTTGAAGCAATTGTACGCAACTCGCAAGTCAACAACAGAGGTACGATTTTTCAAAAGTCTGTTCAACTACTTACTTATGCAGATGATATTGAAATCATTGGGGGAACGAAGCGAGCTGTTACCTGCGCGTTTGCAAGTATTGAATCGGAGGCGGCGAAAATAGGTTTGGCTGTTGATGAGGACAATACGAAGTATATGCTATCATCGAGAAAGGAATCTCAACATCGTCAATTCGGGCAAAACGTCACGATGGATAGGTACAACTTCGGAGTCGTCAAGGACCTTGTCTACCTGAGCTCCACTATAACATCGCAAAATGACATCACTGAAGAGATCAAACGAAAAATTACTCTTGCCAATCATTGTTTCTTCGCGTTAAGAAGGCATTTGAGTAATAAAGCGCTCTCGAAAAGAACCATTATATAAGACCCGAATCATCCCGGTCCTGCTATATGGGGCAAAAGCATGAACCTTGTCAAAATCGGATAAGAATCTGCTTGGTCGCTTTGAAAGGAAGATTCTTCAGCTGATTTTCGGTCCAGTCTGTATCGATGGAGTATGGAGAAGATTCAACAACGGGCTTTACATCGACGTCGACCTGGTCAAAAAGCTGAAAATGCAGCGGCTGAGATGGCTGGGAGCGTATGGACGCAACGAATCTCCAATCTCTACAGCCGGGAGGTCTTGATTCACCTCATTCCACGTCTTTGCCACTATCTTTTGCTTCCGTGAGAATACTATAGATATAGATGTTTATATAGAATGCTATTAGTTAGTTAAAGAAGACACCACAGCCTACCTGCGTACTTACTTAAGACTCCATTTCACAGTTCAGTAAGTTTCAAGCTTCAAGTATGAGTATGAATATTACCCAGTTATTTTCAATTGAATCATCACATTCGAGAACAAAATTTGTTCTTTTTGTCTGCCCTATTTTAAATTAGATCTGGGGCCAGATTCTGTAATAATCACGGCAGTTCCATACAAGAATTGTCAAATGTCGTCAAAATAAGAGATAGCGATGCTAGCTCCAAACCCTACACTTCAGGAAAAAAAATGAACTTAAAAATATTTACATAGACATCTGTTTTTAAAAATTCAAAAAATAGTATTTAACAATAATCAATAACTGACATTTTTAAATTTCATGCATAGAAATGTGCGACACCTATGGTATTTTGCTTCTTATTACTTTTTTTCAGTGGCCGCGTTCAATCCATTACGTTTTACATCTGAAATTTCAGATTTCTGAATTTGAGCTTCTGATTGGCCAGTTGTCATAAAAAGTAAGATGAATTTTAGTAACTTTTAGTTACGTTTAGTTACATTTATTCTGAAATTTCATCTGAAAATTTAGATGATAGTTGTTTTTGGTGAGGGAAGTGTTAAAAGAGCTGAAGTGCTACACATCAAAGTTGATTTGTGCTTATAAGTTTTTATAAAAAAATTGTAATACTTAATTATTTGATTAAAAGAACTTTTTGTTAAATGTTTAGTGACTCTTTAAATAAAAGGAATGATTTGCCATAATTCTACATCGGATTATTGTGGAACAATTTTTAATTGAAGTTAAAACGAATTTACTGCATAATAACAATTAAACCTGTTGTTAAACTTTTTACATAAAATTTCATCTACAAAGCTCATGCTAAATAAACAATTGACGAATATATAAAGTTCTCTTTTATTTCGCTTCTATGAAAATTCAATAAGTAAGGGCTCGCCCAAACCAACGCGAATATTCGGCGCGACGAACGAAAACAACAATAACAACACGTGGTTGTCAAACAAAACATTGTTATTATTGTTTTCGTTCGTCGCGCCGAATATTCTGTCAAAATAACGAAAGACGAAACAACCGAAAAAAAGAATCGTGTAATCAGCGTCATAATTTCAACTCGACTCCGCTCCTGAAGTGCAGTCGAGTCGGTTCAAGCTCATTTCAACTCAATGCAGGTATACAAAGGGTCTAAGTGAGCTTCAAGCTCGCTTAAATGCCACATGGAAACGTAGTAAATTTCTGTTTTTTTTTTGCGTTCAACGAAAAAAATCTGATTTTTCAGAATCTGAAATTTTTGTATTGAACGTACTAAGGGCGGTATTCACCCAGCGCTCACAACTTATGAGGCTCATAAACTTATTCACCAAGCAATAATAGTGAATATTTATGAGCGCTCATAAGACTTATGAGTGGTCCCTACCACTCATAAGTTATGAGCGCTCTCACCGAAAAATTGTTCGAAAACATTCGAAATAAAATGACTCTTCTCCCAAACTGTCACTGTCAAATTTATTTTTTCCTTTTCGTTGCATTCGTTTTATTTTTTTTTTTTTTTTGTTGTGAAAAATTATATTTTCCTCCCGCCGCGAATTTGATATAAATTTTTAAAAGAAAAACCAAAAACATGTTGATAAACGTGTTAAGAAAAAAATCAATTAGGTTTTCGGAAAAATTCAAAATGTTTTTCTTGAAATTGTGTCAGCCAGATGCCCAAAGTATAAATATTCACCGAAGGCAAAAAAGTTTTATGCTACGAAGCAGATCCACTGATCTCTATAGTATTATAGAGATCGGTGAGCAGATCCAACAAAAGAAAAAGTTATTTACGACTCAAAGGTATTGGGTACGTACGAAATAAAAGATAACTGTGGCAGGAAGCTCACTCAATATAAAATCCACTTTCAAGGATGGAGTTCGACTTGGGATCGAAAAGTTAACCCTGATTTCGTTCTCGAGGACACCGAAGAAAATCGTCAATTTGAAAAAAAATTGGCGGAGAAGGCGCAGTTACAACTAAGTGTATTGAGAAGAGCGCAAACAATGTACTCGCAAAGAAGATGAATCGGGTAGCTCAACAAAAACATATCATCTTGGATCGTCGGAGGATAATTTTAGTTCTAGCAGCACATTGGAAAAGCATGAAGAGAGACGAGTGTGAAACAGAATCTTGCAGTAGTTCCGTCCAAAGCTTCCATAGCGATAAGCGTGTACTTCTTGAAGTGCTTGAATATGAATACGAAATGACTGCGACACGGCAAACAACAAATTCTGTCAGCTCGTGTTGTGTTGGCTATACTGAAAAATTTTGTTAAGCAGAGTGCAGTCAAATTAGTAGTAAGAAACAATTTCAAAACATTGCAAAACATAAAATTATTTCACTGCAAACAGCCAAGATTAACTAACCAGCACTAGAATATTAGCTGCATTTTATTTTCCCGCAGTGCCGAGATTTAGCTATTTCAGCGAGTGAGGTGAGATGACTCGCCTTACTCGCCGACTCATCTCACTTCATTCGCAAAAGTGATTTAGCTATTAAAGTGAAATGAGTAATTTCGAATCAAGTTTCGAACACATGAAATGTCATAAACAAAGGCTATCTTTTAATTCGTTGTCTTTGGTTTTGTTTGTTTGAGGTTTAATTTTTCAATTTTGTATTTTTATTTTAATTAAACTTTATCGAAAAACTTATGAAAATAAAATTTTATTAATGTGTGACTTTAATGTGAAGTTAGTGTGCCCTACCCACTCCTAAACATTCTTCCAAAGTTTTGTAGTTAGTCCTCAAGAAGTTGATGGGGTCGTCCTTGCGATGCTGAATTATATTTTTCACTTGTATTAAAAAAATTTATACCTACAAATAAAATGTAAATAACAAATTAATAATGTTCATCAAATATCATTTTTACATAAATGTATGTTTGTATAAAAAACAAAAACAAATCTTTTATGTGCTGCATACTCATTTTTACCTACATACATTGTTGTTTTGCTAGTTCGTTTCACATACGTGAATAGGTATGTTGAAATTCCTTTGAAAAAGAACACATACTTATGCAAAAGTGGAAATTTACCAACACATACACCAAGTCACCGCTGAAACATCCGGCGAGTAAACTGACGTTTCATTTCACTCGCCTACTCACTCACTTTTACTAGCTAAATCGATTTTCAGTGAAAAGTGAGTCATCTCACTCACTCGCCATTAGCAAACAACAAATTCTGTCAGCTCGTGTTGTGTTGGCTATACTGAAAAATTTTGTTAAGCAGAGTGCAGTCAAATTAGTAGTAAGAAACAATTTCAAAACATTGCAAAACATAAAATTATTTCACTGCAAACAGCCAAGATTAACTAACCAGCACTAGAATATTAGCTGCATTTTATTTTCCCGCAGTGCCGAGATTTAGCTATTTCAGCGAGTGAGGTGAGATGACTCGCCTTACTCGCCGACTCATCTCACTTCATTCGCAAAAGTGATTTAGCTATTAAAGTGAAATGAGTAATTTCGAATCAAGTTTCGAACACATGAAATGTCATAAACAAAGGCTATCTTTTAATTCGTTGTCTTTGGTTTTGTTTGTTTGAGGTTTAATTTTTCAATTTTGTATTTTTATTTTAATTAAACTTTATCGAAAAACTTATGAAAATAAAATTTTATTAATGTGTGACTTTAATGTGAAGTTAGTGTGCCCTACCCACTCCTAAACATTCTTCCAAAGTTTTGTAGTTAGTCCTCAAGAAGTTGATGGGGTCGTCCTTGCGATGCTGAATTATATTTTTCACTTGTATTAAAAAAATTTATACCTACAAATAAAATGTAAATAACAAATTAATAATGTTCATCAAATATCATTTTTACATAAATGTATGTTTGTATAAAAAACAAAAACAAATCTTTTATGTGCTGCATACTCATTTTTACCTACATACATTGTTGTTTTGCTAGTTCGTTTCACATACGTGAATAGGTATGTTGAAATTCCTTTGAAAAAGAACACATACTTATGCAAAAGTGGAAATTTACCAACACATACACCAAGTCACCGCTGAAACATCCGGCGAGTAAACTGACGTTTCATTTCACTCGCCTACTCACTCACTTTTACTAGCTAAATCGATTTTCAGTGAAAAGTGAGTCATCTCACTCACTCGCCATTAGCAAACAACAAATTCTGTCAGCTCGTGTTGTGTTGGCTATACTGAAAAATTTTGTTAAGCAGAGTGCAGTCAAATTAGTAGTAAGAAACAATTTCAAAACATTGCAAAACATAAAATTATTTCACTGCAAACAGCCAAGATTAACTAACCAGCACTAGAATATTAGCTGCATTTTATTTTCCCGCAGTGCCGAGATTTAGCTATTTCAGCGAGTGAGGTGAGATGACTCGCCTTACTCGCCGACTCATCTCACTTCATTCGCAAAAGTGATTTAGCTATTAAAGTGAAATGAGTAATTTCGAATCAAGTTTCGAACACATGAAATGTCATAAACAAAGGCTATCTTTTAATTCGTTGTCTTTGGTTTTGTTTGTTTGAGGTTTAATTTTTCAATTTTGTATTTTTATTTTAATTAAACTTTATCGAAAAACTTATGAAAATAAAATTTTATTAATGTGTGACTTTAATGTGAAGTTAGTGTGCCCTACCCACTCCTAAACATTCTTCCAAAGTTTTGTAGTTAGTCCTCAAGTTGATGGGGTCGTCCTTGCGATGCTGAATTATATTTTTCACTTGTATTAAAAAAATTTATACCTACAAATAAAATGTAAATAACAAATTAATAATGTTCATCAAATATCATTTTTACATAAATGTATGTTTGTATAAAAAACAAAAACAAATCTTTTATGTGCTGCATACTCATTTTTACCTACATACATTGTTGTTTTGCTAGTTCGTTTCACATACGTGAATAGGTATGTTGAAATTCCTTTGAAAAAGAACACATACTTATGCAAAAGTGGAAATTTACCAACACATACACCCAGTCACCGCTGAAACATCCGGCGAGTAAACTGACGTTTCATTTCACTCGCCTACTCACTCACTTTTACTAGCTAAATCACTGATCTCTATAATACACTGGATAGTGGATTCCCTACAAAGTATAACAGCTTTTCTACTTCCAATTGAAGATGACAAGTACGAAGGCAACTCAACACTTTAGGTATGTTCAGTGAGGCAACTCAACACTTTAGGTATGTTCAGTGAGGCTTTGGCAAAAACCAAAGTGGAATTTTTAAGAAAAAAAAGCAAAAGAAACGTCACTTGTTTGTAAATTTGATTTTTTGTAACTTAAAATAATTGTAAAAGTGAATTTAAAATATTTTAGTTGCAGTTTTATAAAAAAAATTTGCATTTCATTATGTTATACAGTTATACCGTTATACAAAAAAATAGGCAACTCAACATTATAACAATTCTCAAATGGCATCAACTTTCTTGTATGGATGCGCTATCCAGTGTATTATAGAGATCAGTGAGCTAAATCGATTTTCAGTGAAAAGTGAGTCATCTCACTCACTCGCCATTAGCTAAATCTCGGCACAGATCTAATCCGGATCAGATCATGATAATAAAACAAACTGGATCACAAATTTATTTATTTCTCACAGTTGGCTTTATTTGCACAACAAAATTGACAGAAGGAAAATTTTCACAAATATTATTTGAAATAATATTTGGTATTGAATGTTTAAAATGGAATAGTTTTATTTTTTTAGTTTAATTTTCATTAAGTTATTAGTTTTTATGCATTTTTTCCGTTCCTCGCAACGTGTCGTCTCTATTGAATGAAGAAAAACTCATACAAAACAATTGGAATGATGGCGGCATGTGTTTGATTTCGGGAATATTTTATTTTATTGAGTTTTTTTTTGTAAATCTCAGCAGTGGTACCAACATATAAAATTAAAATATTGCTAGGGAAGTGTTCAAAAAATGGATTTCGAAATCCAAATCTAGAAGCAGACCTGGATCTTGTGTTGTTTTTGTATTACTTGTATTTATGTTTCCAAATCCAATCCGGATCAGATCTGGGGGAAAATAGAATGCAGCTATTGTTCTGATCGAGAAAATATTATATTCTCCGGTTCGTTGTTTCGTATGTTGTAGTACTTTTGGGCTTGTTGTGGCTCCTCGTGATATTGTTAATATTGCAGCGTTATACGGCGGAGGAAGCTTCTCGGATTGGTATAATTAAGGATTTCAACAGACTAAGAAGATTTCGCTTGGGTGGCACAGGGCTAGTTTTTCTAAATTTACTTCACCTATGTCCGTTCGTTGGCAGAACTTGACTAACGTTTGGAGCATCAACCCCATCTTATTGTTGTCAGCATAATTCCTGCTTCATCCAGCCAACCAATTATTCCTTGTGAGCTGATAGAAGCATCCGCTAAACGTAAAATAATTGAAAATTGTTCTTGTAACTGCAAGAGCTTTTGTTGGTATTGCTTATGAAGGGAGTGTTTCACGTTTAGCAGTTTCAGCATTCATTGCCAAAGCCATCAATAATCTTCCATGCAAATTTGATCCAAGAGTCCAATTTCAACATGACTATTCAATTCCTTATTTAATTAAAAAAGAGATACGAATAATTATTTCAACACAACAATTTTTTTCCTGCTTTGTTTACTTTATGAATGACATGTGTTTGACTTGGCGGCAGTCAATCATGTTCGAAAACAGTTTGATTTTACAGTTTGGAAATGCCTGATGGACAGAGCCTGGCTCTCAATTTCGGACTTCGAAAGACACTTATGAGTGGTTGATGAATAGCACAAATAATTTTCAAGTTATGAGGCTCATAAACTTAAGAGCCGTTTATGAGCGCTCGGTGAATACCGCCCTAATGTCAAAATTGATGTTTTATTTTTTTCCGCTAGTTGCAATTTCTGGCGCTAATGTCGCCAAAAACGACTGAGGTGAGCAACTAGCAGTCCATTGCCGAGATTTAGCTAATGGCGAGTGAGTGAGATGACTCCCTTTTCACTGAAAATCGATTTAGCTAGTAAAAGTGAGTGAGTAGGCGAGTGAAATGAAACGTCAGTTTACTCGCCGGATGTTTCAGCGGTGACTTGGTGTATGTGTTGGTAAATTTCCAATTTTGCATAAGTATGTGTTCTTTTTCAAAGGAGTTTCAACATACCTATTCACGTATGTGAAACGAACTAGCAAAACAACAATGTATAGTAGGTAAAAATGAGTATGCAGCACATAAAAGATTTGTTTTTTTTTTTATACAAACATACATTTATGTAAAAATGATATTTGATGAATATTATTAATTTGTTATTTACATTTTATTTGTAGGTATAAATTTTTTTAACACAAGTGAAAAATATAATTCAGCATCGCAAGGACGACCCCATCAACTTCGTGAGGACTAACTACAAAACTTTGGAAGAATGTTTAGGAGTTGATAGGGCACACTAACTTCACAATAAAATCACACATTAATTAAATTTTGTTTTCCTAAGTTTTTCGATAAAGTTTAATTGAAATAAAAATACAAAATTGAAAAATTAAACCTCAAACAAACAAAACCAAAGACAGCGAATTAAAAGATAGCCTTTGTTTATGACATTTCATGTGTTCGAAACTTGATTCGAAATTACTCATTTCACTTTAATAGCTAAATCACTTTTGCGAATGAAGTGAGATGAGTCGGCGAGTAAGGCGAGTCATCTCACCTCACTCGCTGAAATAGCTAAATCTCGGCACATATATAATACGTCCATGCGCTTAGGTATAAGAACCTCTGTTGTACATTGCATACTTTAAGGTGTTTGAGAATGGGGCTAGGGATGAGAGAGATTTAGTTGGTGAATAGCTTAACGCAAATAGTGGTAGTGGTGAACGAAAATCTCTGTAATTACCTCGTGGCCACACGAGCAAGTACTGGCAAGCAAGTTGCAATACACTTTCAATTTTTTACTAACCCATATAAAACGAAGCAACTTGCTTGTCTACTTGCTTGCCTTTTGAGAAGCAAGTAGCGAAGCAAGTAGTACGTTATTTTTCTCAATTAAGTTAACTAAAGTGAACTTTCGCCGTTCTTTGTATTGAATATTCCTTTCAAATGGATTTAATTTTTTTGTTCAACCTATTTCGTATAATAGATCAATCACATTTTTAATTTTGATTGTTCCTCAATCATAAAGTGGCATGCCCACAAACTTGCAGCGGTATGTATGAAAAGCTTTGAGCAAATCGTTCACGACATCTCGCACTAATAGTAGAGAAAAAACAGAACATAGAAGCAAGTTACTCGGCAAGTTGCGGGCCGCCTACGTGACAGCAAGTACACAGATACGAATTTGGCAGGCAGTGTATGTACCCAACTTGCTTGGCAGTACTTGCTTGTGTGGCCTCGTGGGTAATTCAAAGTTCCTTTTTCGAATGTTATTAAGGGCTATTGATAGTCCCCTTTCACAAAGGGCAACTGAGTTGCCGGCAACAATTAGTTCATAGGCGAGAAGGGCAGGAAGAAAGAGGGGGAAATGAAATCTCCCCGGTCAACAAATTCAGGAGATTTTTTTGACGTTTCTCTTCACACTACGTTTGTGTGCGTTCAACCAAGGTAGTTTAAAAGGAAAATAAAGAAAATCTCCGGGTTTTTGTTGCTTGCGTGTGAAAGGTACAAGAGATTGTTAAGGAGATTTAAAGAAAACGTCAAAAAAATCACCAGCAACTAGTATCTTCGTGTGAAAGGGGAAATACGAAACAAAATTTTTAGTATTTTATTGGTGGCTTCTCATGAGTGGTGAAGTATGGTGAAAAAATCGAGATGAGCTAAGACCGCCCATCTCTAGATGAAATTATGGGACAATACTTTTGTGTTCTTTTTGTTATTTCTATTGTAGTTATATTTGAAAAAATGGTGGTAAATAAAAAATCTTTTTTCAGGAAAAAAAATATCAAAAGAAAATTGTTTTTAGTCGAATATTACACGGTGCCTCAAGAGTCATGACTATCTGATATTTTGTCTCTTTCATACTCATTTAGGTTCATAAAGAGTCATAACTCTTGAGGCACCGTGTAAGCACAAACTATATTTTTTTGCACAAAACAATGTCACTGACATTGTTTTGCGCGAAAAAGAATAGTGGTGAGTATAATTTTTTTTTTCTGGGGATAGTTCACAGTTCAATAAAAAAAACTTTTCAGCAGAAAATTTTTTTTTTGCGATAAAATCACTCCCATATACTAGGCTTAAGCCAGGTACGCAGTTCAAGCTAAACTAAATTTTATCTCTACAATTCTTATCTCTACAATCGTTTGCTAAGAGCACAAATGTCAAAATTTATCTGTGAAAGAATGCGTTGAGCATTATTTCACGCGCTAATTAAGTGGAGACTTTTTGAATTTAGCGCGTGAACTGCGTACTGCCTAGCTAAATATCCTCGCTAAAATTTATCTTTGGAGGAAATTTGTATTGAAGATAAATTTTAGCGCGATCTGCGTACTAGTCTTTAACTTTTAAAAGTGAATGAATTTTTTGTTCATTTTTTTCATTTTGTTATTGAAAATTAATGTACCTATTAACAAAAATAAAGTACAAAAAAATTTCAATTAAGGTTTAGTTGAATGAAGTATTTTTCACGACGACGACGTTGGTTCTTACAAATTATTACTCCTTTTTGGTATCAAATCTAAATAAAGTTCGTCATAGAGTGACTCAATATTCTTTATAGCCATTCCACACTATCCCATCGAGTAATACATGTCAAAAAAAAAAGTGTGATAAAATCACTTACGACTGCCACATTTGTGTGAAGAAAATATTTTAATATTTTGCTTACACACTTGCGTCCAAACAAATCACCATAACCTCAAACCCCAAGTGGGATAGAATGTGTAATGGTTTTAGAACCAATCCTAAAAATTTTCATGTATTAATACATGTCAAATTGTTTGAGATGGGCTGTCAAGTCATGTGGGATGAAATTTCATATTTTGTCTCCACACTATTATACATGATTTACTTCCCACTTTTTTGACATGTGTTAATACTCAGTGGGATAGTGTGGAAGGCCTTTTAGATATAATGTGAGACTTAAGGCCGTGTCAAACAGAGCGCGGTCCGGCGGTCTTTGTAAGAAATTACAAACAAAATTTGCCCGCCGCGTTCTTTCCTTCCATGTTGAAGTATTGACCGTCCCGTCGGCCCGCGTTCTGTTTGACCAGGCCTTTATTATTTATGCATATACATTTGTCTCCTTCAGTATAAAACACCGAATTGTTCTTCCAAATATAAAAAACGTCAAGTAATTAGCTGTCGTTTTATTTCTGTCGCACGCACGAACGTTTTCTTTCGTTTTTCAAGTTAGGTACATGAAGCAAATCGTTCGCACAAACGAAAACGTTTTTCGCTTTTCCCATACAGAATGTCACCCCTGTTCTTTTACTCACCAAAACTGACAATTTTCAGAAATTGTGGACAAATTTCCCCCAAATCCTGTTCTCTTACGCAAAAGTTTGTAGTTTTGGGCGAAAGAGAACGCTCACGAGAGAGTAAAACATTTCTCCTTCCTGACAATTTCTGTGCAAGAAATTTCTCCGGGCAGAAATGTGAGATCTGTCAAAAGAAGTAAACAACAAGAAAAAAAAATACAAAATGGCTGTTATTTACTTTTTGTTTTATTTTTAGTTCGGTTTGTTTTCTTATTTTTTCATGTTATTTATTGATAAGGCTTTTTAATAAAGGTTTGATGTAATTTTTAAATGGTTCTATAGTGAAATTTCAAAAAGAATGTAACAGTGACAATAAAAATTCTTGTGTTGTTGCTTTGTTTACATTTTTGATATGTAGGCTCTTGTTTATTTTTTTAACGTTCAAAACAATTTTGTCCAAAAAGCGTTCTTTTACTTTTATGCAAATCTAATGTCTTAGATAGAATTTTTTATACCCACTCCTCAAAATTTGACAGACATTATACATTTCGTGCAGAAAGTAATAACTCAAGTACATAAAGTGATTTTGTTTCTTTGATTAATTTATTTTTATTTATTCATTTATCATCAATAAAATATTTAGATTTGAATCGTTTGTACTTTATAAGCTTTGTCCTTTTTACTTTGAACAAAAATTTCTTTGTAAGCTTCTTTTAAGGACTCGAACACTTTTGCCTGGGACATAATTTGTCTTTGTACATCACCAACAGCTGGTTCCGCATTCATGTCTATAAGATCCGATAGCACTTCAATTTTCGCCCGTGATCTAAGAGTCCTTTTTCTTCCACAACCTATAAAATGAAAAATAATCATAATAACAGTCGGCAAAAAATGTTTCATTATATTAAAATTGCAATTTAAATAAACTATTTTTAACTTTTACTATCAATTATTGTTGGCTTTGTAGCCCATTGTAAAAGATTCTTATACTACGTTTTCACCGACCACTAAACCGAGATTTAGGTAGATTTACCACAAATCTCCTCACAAATCCCGTGATTTACCATACAAATTTTAATCTCCTCAAATCAAGATTTAAAATAAATCTCATTTAAATCTTCATAGGACCAATAGTTTTACAAACCGAACAGACCTATTCCGCTATTCAGCGCAATACAATACTCGAGAATCGAGAGAACAACCTGCGAGAATCGATTTTTTTGAACAAAAAGAAAACTTGCCGTCTCACTTCCATTTTTTAAGAAAAATGACCAACCATCTGCATCTTGACAGTTCTGTCAAAGTTAATCTACTTTTTACTGGTGACAACACTATCTAGGATTTATGAAATCTAAAAGAGATTAACTTGCGGTAAAAACGTAGTATTAAGCTGGCTATAGACGATAGAGCCATTTGACTCGGAGCCATTTGGACTGGATCCATTTGGACATGGTCCAATATTGGGTGCCAAACACCATCGATCTAGAGCCATTTCGACAGTTTGATTCCTTCCATTAGCAAATGTCAACTTTGTATGACAGCTGACTAATATTAAACAAATTTAACTATAATAAATACGAATAAAATGGACAAGATGACAAATAAAACCAAACTAAAAAAAAACAAATCTGAACATAAACCCCAGCAAGGTCTTAGATGCAAGGTATTAGACGCCATCAAAAAGGCAAAGAGACAAGCGCATACGGACTGTAAATTATATTCTTCTAGGGGAACACGGTTACATTCTTGTACCTAGAAATATATGTTGTTGTTTTAAGGGTATGTGTCCCTTTGTGAAATAGGTTGGAGCTTTGCGCTAAACTGTATAGCGTTCACAATTTTGCGAATATTTTAATGAAACAAACGGTAATCGATTGGAAATAAGTTGAGCAATATATTTTTGTTGCTCTAAAAAAAAATAGAAAATTATATATGCCTCAAAACCGCCAGACAGATGGAAAAATCATAAAATTTAGTGAGATGCTTATAGGAATGATAGGGAAATTGGTTAAATATTACTTTTTTATTTTTTTTACATTTTTTTTCTAGAGACAATTCATCTCAAATTGACAAATGGGTTTTGTTTTTTCTATATTTTTTTTATTTATTCCCAAAAAAAATTTACAAAACTGTGAAAAATTAAGGAAATTTACAAAGAGATATGAATGCATTATTTGATAAAACTTCTGAAGTATAAAAGGTAACGAAGTCAAATTAACGGTTTTTCAAAGCTTATATGTATGTGCAGTTGTTTTTATTTTTCTTTCATTTTTTTTTATTTTTTACAGTAACTTTTTAGAGACAAAAATACAAAATATACTCCTTTTTTCCTAATTATTTCGTTTGACCCCCTGGGAAATTGAGTGTTATATTTTTTAAATTTCCTAAATGTTTTTTAAATCAAAGAATCATATGTCTTGAATGCCTAATGGGTTTAAGAAAAAAAAAATATTTCGTATAACATGCTAAAAAATGCAATTCAATGTGACACTATTCGTAATGCCGTGGTTAGGCAAGGACAGCCAATACAATTACCACATATTTTTTTTATTTTTTTTTGGTATTTTGTTTATTAAATTTAAAAAACAAAATAATATTTTCTCTCATGGTTTTTTTAATTTTAATTTTGAAAAAGTTGTCCATTTCGCGTTTTTTTACCATAACAACATCATTGCTCACGCACACAAAGAAGTTTGGTTCAAAAGAAATCCACTGGGTAGTGTGGTGATGCATTCTCTTTTTCCTTATTCTCTTTTACAAAACAAGTTGTTTCGTTGTTTGTTTGGTATCAGCTCTCGATGGAAAACCATAGTATGCATACAAATATAGTATGTGAATCGCCAAGGAAGATAAAAAAAGATGTCATGAAAAAAATATAGGTTTGTTATGTACGTATGCCTTGTTTTTTTTTTTTTTTTAAACACGTAGATTTGGTGGAAGTTCGTGTTCAATTCGGAGGTGGGATCGTTGCAGGAAATTTGGATGAATTTTTTGTAGCTTGTACGTAGGTACATATGTATGTACATACATACATAATGTATATTTTTTTCTTCGCTAGTCTGTTAGAAGGTTTTTCTGCTTCTTTTGGGAAAAAAAAAATATGATGGGTATTGCGGGCCGATTATAGAAGAGTTTTTGTTCTTTCAGTGTTTTTTTTTTTTCTGATAGGTATTAGTGCAAGGTCATGTTTGGAATGTTGGGTATAGTTGCTGAAGGATTGCTTTGATTATTTTGCGAAGGTAATGAATGTATCTTCTATTGGAAAAATACATTGGTAGGTACATGTTAAAGTCAATTAGTAGCATTATTATTGTATAATTGAATAGCGATCCCATTTCACTTTGAGTGGAATACATACTGCGCTAAGCATAAAATGATAAAATGTGTCTGGTGGTTGGTGCCAAAATATATGTAGGTATATTGTAAATGTACCTACATACATATAGGAATATTTATCAGTAGACAGGAGAAAGACGATCGCATTTTGTTGTTGAAGAAAAACTAATAGGTAGACCCTGAAAATTGGACTTTCACTTCAAAAAATGACCACAAGGCTGAAGTTTGGTAAAGAGCTTTTTTATGTATTAAGCATTTTTCAAAAAGTATCAGTTTTTTTTTTAGAAAAAATGTGAAGGTAAAAGTTGCAGCATATGAAATCGTACAAAGAGAAAAGCTTACACTTATTTTAGAGGGTTTTCAATAACTGTGAAAAAATATCTTTCGTAGTAAATTTAATCCAAAAAAAATGTTATGATAGCATGTTACGTCTGTCCATTATAAAAAAAATGCAGTGGTTAGGAAAAAGCCATCACCTTTAAAGAGGTGATGATTTTGTTTGCATTTTATAGTACCTAACTCGTTTGAAAAAACTTTAACAAAATAAAAATATTTAAAAATTTAACAATTAAATGTAAAGAAATCTTAATCTTGATATCTTTGAAGGCTTATGTCATTGAGTTGTATAAAAATGGATATTTATCAAGGCTTAATTATGTTCTTAACTTGGATAAATTTTGTATCCAGTAAATAAAATAAGCCCAGTGCCAGGCTAATGATAAACTGTATGGTTTAGTTGCTATGGGACCTACAAGTCAACAGATATCTTTTTTTTTTCTAGAGACATTCGAGATAAAATACAGTTTTGAACAATTTTTAGTAGTTTTTGTATTTTATGTTTACTTAAAAAAAAGCTTCAATTAAATTTTTTTACAGACTTTATCAATTATAAATTAAAGTTTTATGTATGTAGGTACCTACCTAAATACATAATTTGTACTGGCCTATTTGTTAAAAAAAAATTGTAGCAGATTTTATATGTATTTGTATATGTATGTAGAATATGTACATATGAAATTATTTGTTCCCTAGATTTTCGAGATGAAAAACAATTTTCAAGAATTTTTAGCGGTTTCTTTGGCAGTTTTGTTTTGCTTAGAAAAAAATATCCATTCCAATTTTTACAAACTCTTATCAATTTTTAATTATGGCAAAATTAAAAATTATTTTGAAGACGATATTATTGTTTGTTTTCGAGATATTCCAGTCGAAAAATATTTTTTCAACAATTTTTAGTAGTAGATTTATTTTCTTAAGTCTTATCTATTCTTCATTATCTATAGAATGTAATTGAGCTGAAGTCGATAGAATTATTTGTTCTCGAATAATAATAAGAAAATATTTAAGTAATCGAATTTTTTTGACAACCCTTTTTGCACTTCATGACGTTATTATGTATCTGTAAAATCAAATCTATTCGAAGCCCATGGCTTTATTTATTCTCAAGATATGGTCGACGAAATAAGGTATCACGAACGTAGCCACGAGATATGGGTGTACATGTATGTACATAACATTTAACAAATAAATCACATCGACATATCAGACAAATCGGACCAATTAGGTGCAATAAGTTCTCATGGGAAGTTAATATATACATACATACCTTACTACTTATACACAACACACAAATCTGCTTACATATGTACCTACATCTAATTTAAACGGCTCATATCCCAGCCTCGCCAATATCTGCAACTTCTATTGATTTTTTTTTTAAATTCAATCTCCAAATTAGGCCCATCAAATGCATTAGCATTCTTTTTCCATTTGATAATAAAACATAAATACATACCTAAATAACATAATAAAAACCAACTGGCTAAATATTAGTAAGTTTGGTTTTCCAACTTCTCGTTGGTACAGTAGATGATGGATATGAGAAAGTAACATTTAAGAAAAACACGCTTATAACACAGACATTCCAAAATATCATGCACATTCCTATAAAGATACATGCTAAATACACCTCATATAAGAAAAACGTATATAAGAAAAACACTGATATAAGAAACTTAGTCTTTCACTACATAGAAAATTAAACTTTTATAAGAAATTTTCCCGTGTACACTTCTAAATGATGCGCCGTGTAAGTTTCACAAAATTTCTGAACCCACCCTTATTGAATTGCCAAAGAATTGACAAATTGAAGATCGGGGAGAAAGAAAAAAGACCATACATTTGACTTTTCTTATAGGCATTTTTATACTAGTATCGCCCAGCGGCCAACAAAAAATGACACTCTAGTAAGGAAAATAAAAAGTTAAATTATAAGGGAAAACTAATTCTTCAAAACCATCAATGACTAACTTTAAAACCAATTCAAAGTCTGGTGGACGGTCATACGCCACCATGAATGTGCCTAAATTTTGTCAATTTGGTATTTGAATTTATGAATTTTTTTTTACCAATGGTTGAAATTCGACCACATACAACAAACAAAATTAAATAACCGTTACTAATCTAGACTTGTACTAAATTTTTGGTGTATCAATTGGTTATATGTACCCCAAAAAGAAGTTGATTTTCTGCAAACTTTACAGCCGTCAGCTATAACCTCTATCAGTTTCATTGAAATCCTTGGATTTTTTGAGTTTTTTATATCCGTCATCTACTGTACCTAAATTAAGAAAAAATTGACTTAGGAAAGGTACGACACATTTTTTTTAGAAAACATAAAATAGAGAAGCTCCTATTTTTTTTCCTTTTTATAGGTAATTTGTTCAACCCGAAAAAAAAAAAAATAATACCACCGCGCTGCGCTACACCAACCAATTCTTTTAGAAAATTATAAAAGGTATTCTTTTTTCTTCATAATACATATTCACATATCACACCATACCCATAAGGAAAAAACAAATCCATCCATACCTTACCTACCTCCTGCTCCTACCCTTCTGGTCAGAATCGTTATTTTCTCTAAATTGTATGTCTAATTGTAAATACATAACAAGTAGGTACATTTGCTTCGTCTGCGCTTACTCGATCGCTACCTGTTTTTTTTTTCTTTCTTTTGCTTGAGTCTTGTGCGTAGTGCTTGTGCGTGATTCTCTGCTCTCTCACTCTCTGCACCATCCACCATCGTTTGCGATTAAAACAGAGTACAAGCAAGAGTATAATTAAAATTGCAATGCCGAATCTGGTGAAGAGAGCTTACTAACACATTCAAATTCATTTACATGAATTTTGAGTTGGCTGGTCGGGTACACCTACCCTTAAACCCGTGGTCTGGTTAATGTACGAAGAAGAGAATTAACAAAAACAAAAGAAAATTATTTTTGTTATTGTTTTAGTTCTCATTTTATACATTTTTTTTTAAGAAATTTTGACTTTGAAAAATAATTTCTCAAAAAGTATTCATTTAAACAACATGAAATATAAGATTTTTTTTTCCATTTTCATACAATTTTTCAGAAATTGCCTAAAGGGGGAAGACGAATGTTTCCCCTATACAATTTTTTTTTCTTGGAAGGATCCCAAAAATCACCCCTCAAAATATATAGTGCACGAACTAGGAGACACCCTATATAATTAATTCGCATTATTTGAAATTGGTAATAAATTATCTACTCCGTAAATATCAACGCAAAATATGAAAAAATAACTTCGATCTACACACAATTTACAGCTTGTTTAAAAAAAAGTTTTAAAAAATTGATTACTTTCCTTAATTTTGTATACCATGCTATGCAAAACTGAGGCAATTTCCTACCGCATCAAGCATCTACATTCGAAAGGTACATTTTTGAACTTTTTGATCATCTTAATTGAAATTTATATGAAAATCTCGATTTCTTGAGCACAAAACAGAATGAATTTCATCAGACTTAAACTAAAAAAGCGATTGAGTAAATTAATGAAAATTTCAGTATTGGTCTTTTGCCAATAATTGAAATAGTACTGAAAGTTGGAAAGTGGTACTTACGTACTGGGAAAATTAAATAGTACAAAATTCAGTACAATAGTAAGCCTTTTTCCAACCGTGCCGCATAACAATAGTTGCTTCACATAAAGTTGAAAATTAATATCTTAAAATGTATTTAAAATAGAAAAACATTTTTTAGTACTGTTTTAAAGACACGCAAAATACGTTTCATTTGATATCTGAAACATCGTCATTTATTTCGCACGTTATAAACAATTATTTGGGAAAAAATTTAAAATCTTTATTTTGGAGTCGGCAACTTTAAGCTCAAATATCTCGACTTTCCCTTGGCAATAGTTTATTGAGTTGGACTGTCATGCCAGAGGTCTTGGTTCAATACCAGCCGCTTCCACCTTAAGTTGTTTTCCGGGCCACTTTCTCTTGCGAGAAAGTGACAAATCCTCCAAGAGTATCTCCTGTCACAGAAAATTGACGCTCACCTTAGCCGTTCGGATTCGGCAAAAAACTGTAGGTCCCATCCATTCCTGCATACACGCACACATGAATGGCTGAGAGTTGTAAGTCACTAGGCCCTCGCTTTTCATGAGCCGTTGTGCCACCAAATTTATTTTATTTATTTATCTCGACTTTCCCATGAACGATTTTAAAAACAAGTGTAACAAGCTCAACGTCACCTTTCATTTGATACCAAAATCGTTCGTGTACACTCTTAGCCAAAGCTCCATAGTAAAATAAAATGGGCATTCTCTTTCAATTGTGTTTTTAACAGAAATTCGAATCCGACCTAGGAATTGCTCCGCTTGTGTTAGGTTTCTCGTATATACTAATTAAAAATAAAAAAAAAAAATTATGTACAGGAAATTTTAGCAAACTAAGACTTCTTTTTGGGCTTTTAGGTCTTTTCTCACAAAGAAGTCTTAGTTTGTTTAATTAAAACAAGGTTTTGAAAATAGCATTAATCAGGAGACTTTAAGTCAGTACCTACGTTCTGTAACTCTCACATGGATAAAATTTGTCGAGAAACGATAAGAACTGAAACAAATTATATGAGTTTTGTTCCATTTTTCACCGTTTCTCGACTGATTTTTGCTATGTGAGAGTTACAGATCGTAGGCACTGGTTTGTGTAGAAAAAATGAAAAATTACAGGTTTTTAATATATAAAAATTTTTTAAAAATGTACATTTAAATATTACCTGTAAAAGCATTGCAAAACGGCCGTTTATCGAAGCTCCATTCATTAATTCCATTCAGTTTGTCCTTGAAAATATTTCATTTTATATTATTTAAAAGTAAAACCAAATAAAAAAAGCATATGTACTTTAGAGAAATCATCTGTAGATATTATATTTTCAAAGTAGACAAACTGTACTATAAAAAGAATCTTCAGGATTGCCGGTGTCACTAGAAATAGAAACAGTTTTAAAATTATAAACAAAATAGAATTTAGTTTTTGTTTTGAATTTATTTCCAAGATATTGGTTTTTACCCTGAAAAAAATCCAACAGTTTTGAGACTTGGCACACTTATTAAGAGAGGCCTAAAGAGGAAGTGTACAAAATTCCCCATGAATCCGAGGCGAGCTCTAGCGGCAGGAGGTGTAATATGTGGTCTTTTTCGGTTTTTCGTGTTTATCTAAGAAACTGTATGTCCTTCCAAAAATAATCTGGGAAAATAACTTAAAAAATTCTCTACAAAATAGATCATGACCAAATTTTTCATATCTGTCATATTTTTAAGGTTATTTGGCACCTGTTTTTTTTTAGTGAAGATTTTTTGAAAAGTAAATTTTCACACTAAAAATTAAAAAAAAAAACGAAAAAATGTATTCAAACTGATTTTGTTCAAAAATTTACGTAATTGAGTTGTTGTGTTTAATATTAATGCTTCTATAAATTTTTAGTCAAATACTAAGAACCAGATGTCAAAATGTGTTCTAGTTTTTGAAAAAATTGAAAATAATAAAAGTAAGTTTTCCTTAAATTCGACTTCTGTCCCTTATTTTGATGTTTCAAAGATCATATTTCCACTAAAACAACTTTATTTACAAACAATCTAAAAGAAGAAATTTTGGGCTCTACAAAAAGGTATAGCATGACATTGTAAGAGTTAGTGTTGTTTTTTATATTTTTTTTCTGTTTTTAGTAAATTTTTTTTAAAAATTGCCAACCTAGGTAAAAGGGAGGGGGGGGGGGGTTGGTTGGAATAGACCCCCTCCTATACGATTTTGTTTTGTCTCGACCCAACCTGTATCTAATTTATTACCCCAATACCGAAGGAGCACCAAATTCCCTTCACCCTAAAACTTGTGGTGGACTCAGCTTGACGTCAAGCTGGGTCCACCACACCTCCCTATACACAATTTTAAAAATCTAATGATGCAGGAATTCGGGGCTAATTTGATATTCAATCATGTGATTTTCGGCGATGCTAGCTATCCGAACACATCATATTAGTGCACGTTATTTACACATCGGGGTAGAGTTGACCAATTAACCAGAAAAGGATTATAGACCGAGAGCTGGTAAACGATTTGCTCAAAGTGTTTTATATCGCTCCAAAACTTATGGGCATGGCATTTGTAATATAGTGCAAACTACGTGCCATAGACCTTTCAGCGATATCGCGGCCCAAAGACCACCCTAATGCACTTTCAAAATTAAAAAAAATGAGTGAAGTGATCATAATGTTTGTGATCATAATGTTTATATGTGTCCGAATTAAATGCCATTGATCTGGCAGCGATACCGTGGAATTAAATAATCTATTTTATTTATGTAAATATAAAATGACAATTTGAAAAATAAATGTCAAGAAAAGCCTTTTTTAGTTTTTTCATACTTTCGATGCTATGCGACGTTCGGTTTAAATCACAAATTTAAACCGACATAAACCAAATGGAATTTTTGCTTAAACGGAGGGAATATTACCGATTTAAACGAGATTTTGTCGTTTAAATTCTACCGGTTTAGTTCGGTTGAATGTATAGTCGGCTTAAGCGCTTTTAAACCGAGTTCTAAACGGCGTGAATATCACGGCAGTAAGAAATTAGAGATGAGATAGATTAAGAAAATGTAAATGTATTTGTAATCTAGTTATAAGAAGTAGCTTGTATTTTGGAAATAGGTGCCTTTTTTAATAAACAGTATTCCTTGAACCACACAACAGTGGAGTGTCGTTAATTTAATAATAATTCTCCTACAGCTTGGTAGCTTGCTACATTTTCATGGTGAACCCAAGTATTTAAAAAGAACACGATTTTTTTTTTATTTTTTGATTTTTTGTTTGTCAAAAACAAGCTCTTTTAAATTAAAGTTCGGTTTTCTTTAGTGATACTTTATACTAATTGTACATAAAAAAAAAAAAATGGAAGATTTAGTGAAACAACAATACTCCGTTGGCCAGGACGTTGTTGACCTATACAACGCCATGGTCTCATCTAAATTTGATGAAAGAAAGGATCTCCTTCTAATTTGGAAACAGAAATTGGAGCAGTTAGAGAACCTGTTCCAAATTAATCACATAGACCTTCAGGAGCATGCTGAAGCTAACAAGAAAAACGATTACTGGAAAGCGAATTACGCCGGAAAAGTTATGAATCATATTACGTCTGGTAAGTCATTGTTAGAGAAATATTATAAGGTGATAAGTAATTCGACAGGGGCTTCTCAATCAAGTCAAGCTAAAGCATCGTCTTTGCACACAAGAAAGCTTCAGTTTGAACTTCGCCAATTTGAAGAGGCCTTTGACGAATATACAGCAGGTGTCGAAACTGCAGAATCTATGAAAAGTGTAAGAGATGGCTGTCAAAAAGCCTGCCAAGAATATTTTCTGCAATTTGGTGACGAAGAACTCACTGCAAAGTTTTACTCACTTAAAAGGAAAATTAAAAAATTGTTTAAGGACATACTAAAGGATAAGGATTCTTCAGAAAGCCTTCCCTTTTTTTAAATTATATATATTATATTTTTTCTGAAATTTGTTGCTTTAATTACATCTTAATCAAAAACTGAAAACTATATAATTTTATGTCTTCTAGTTTTTGAGAAAATTGAAAATTACCAAAACTACTTTTTTATGTTTTTGGTATTTAAGTAACCTTGCTTACATAAATACAGTGCTAGCAACCAGGATAACGGCGTATAAACAATGAGGTATGTATGGGAAGGGCATGCTGCCCCCCTGCAACCCCCCTGAATACGGAGCATGGTGATTATAACTTTAGTAAAATGTTAAAAAGATAATACGATGCTAACCCGTTTAAAATTTGAAAAAGCCTGTTTTTAACTTAGCATCGTACTAAAAATGCTTTAACATCATACTAAATCGTCTAAAATTTTGCGCCAAAGTTTCTTTAAATCCAGATTCTTTAAATGAAAAAAAAAAATTTGCATACACCCAACCTCGCACCTACCCCAAATCCTATAGTGGGCCAAGCAGGGGGTTACAGGGGGGCAGCATGCCCCCATACATACCTCACTGTTTATGCGCCGTAATCCTGGGTGCTAGCACTGTATTTATGTAAGCAAGCTTACTCAAATACCAAAAACAAAAAAAGTATTTTTGGTAATTTTCAATTTTTCTCAAAAACTAGAAGGTATAAAATTATTTAGTTTTCAGTTTTTGATTAAGGCCGTGTGTGAATTGGCTTAAAATCGCGTTAAATTTTATCCGAAGATTAATTTTTGACACTAGTGAGGTGAATCTGTACGTAGAAATGTCAAAATTTAATCTAGGATAAAATTTAATCGAAATTTTAAACGAATTCGCACACGGCCTAAGATGTAATTAGAGCAACGAATTTCAGAGAAAAAAATAATATACATATATAATTTTATAGTTTAGAAATAATACACTTTAAACATATTTTTGATGTTTTTTTCCCCAAAATTTCAGTTTAAAACCCATTTTCTCAAAAAATATCCATAGATTTCATTTTATTTAAAATTTTTCTAATAGAACAGAGTATTAGCTTTAAAAGAAGGTATGACACTTGATTATAAGTATTACCGTTATTTTTTTGTATATTTTTTAAAATTTTTAGTAATTTTTTAATGAAATTGCCCCTCCCGTCTAAACGGGGGGAGATAGACCCCCCTCCCATAGTAAAAAACGCTTGTATTGAACTGTTCTACAAAAAACCGTTATCATTTCTTGGCGCCTAAGTTATCGTACTCTTGCCAGGATGAAGTTTGAAACTTCATTTAAAAGTTCCAAGGAGCTACGATAAGTGAGCTCCTTACTTTCATTTTTAGAAACTCAGTTCTATGTCTTGGAGGCTTTCCAAGGACCCTTAAGTTATGGTCAAAACTTTGAAAAGTCTATTAGAAGGACTTCCGATTCCTCGAATCCGAAATGTATCATGGGATGTAAAACAACAGACTTTACACATCAATGTCCTATATTTAAGAATTTGGACATGAATGAAAAATGGAACAAAGTTATTGCTAAAAAATTATGTGGCAAATGCTTTAAGGTTGGGCATTCAAATAAAACGTGTGGTGAAAATAACTGCAAAATTTGCAATCGTAACCACAATACACTGCTTCACAAAGAACTCAATTATAATGAAGCAAAGAGTGTAGTTGTTAATAACGCAAATATTGAACAGAGTGAAATTGAGAAAAAGTGTGTTTTGCTTTCAACTGCAGTTGTAGAGGTTTCCGACGGTAAAGGTAACTGGTTTAATTGTCGAGCACTCCTTGATAACGGTTCTCAGGTTTGTTTTATAATTAAATCCTTGCAGAAAAAATTAAACATTAAAAGTGTCCCTGCAAATGCTACTATTGAGGGTATTGCTCAAAAAGTTTCAAACATAAACGAAAGACTAACTGTTTGCATAAAATCTAAACAATCAGATTATAAAACAAATTTAGATGTTTTAGTAGTTCCGAAAATAATATCGGATTTACCCGCTAATAAGGTAGTTGCAAGTAATCTACCTGAATATATAAAACTAGCTGATCCAAATTATTTCATCCCAAGTAGCATTAACATGTTAATCGGCGCTGAATTATTTTATGAGATCTTGCTTTCAGAAAACCTTCGTTTTGATAATAACAAAACGGTACTACAAAATACAGCACTTGGTTGGATAGTTAGTGGTCAAGCACTAATTGAAAACCCTATTTTATGTTGTAAAATAGCTTCCTTTATAGAAGGTAATCTAGACCAGCAATTGAAAAAATTTTGGGAAATAGAAGAAATCGACTAAGCGAATAAACTTACCAAAGAAGAGATTCAGTGTAAAGAGAATTTAGAAAGAAACGTTTTGAGGGAAGAAGATGGGAAATTTGTTGTTTAGCTTCCATTTAAAGTCGAGAAACCCAATCTGGGAAACTCAGAAATCATTGTCAAACGAAGATTTCTCGCAGTTGAATGCAAATTAAAAAATAACCCTGAGATAATATGGAGTTAGCAAGTAATGTTTCAGGCGAAGGGTACTACCTTCCACATCATTATGTATTAAGACATGAAAGTACTTCAACCAAATTAAGGATAGTCTTTGATGCTTCATGTAAAACTAATGCCAATAATTCTTTGAATGCTTTAATGCGCACTGGGCCTCGACTACAAGATAATTTGTTTGATATATTGTTAAGATTTAGAAAACATAGGCCCACATTATGAATAGCGAATCGAACGTTCGACTGGATTCGAATGTTTTAGCGAACTTCGGTTGTCGTAATATTATTAATAGCGAACTTCCAGATTCGCTTAAAAATCACTGCTTCCAATAGTTATCACATTGAAATAGCATATGACAAACGTCAAAACATTGAATTTTTTTTATTAAATTTCATCTGAAATGTAATTTGTGAATTTAAAATGTTGTGCAACTTGGACTTATTACGTGAAAGGAATAGAGAAAAAAAGTATTAAAATGGGGAGATTATGATAAATTTGAGACAGTTCTAATTTTAACGCTTTGGAAATCCCAGATCAATATTTGGAAGTTCTAAACCATTGTTCAACATTTTCAAAGGTTTAATATTTTTCTTTTCAATGGTTTACTCTTTTCATATTTTTGACTTAACAAGGGTGCATTTATGTTTATACTCGCCGATCAAAGGAAGTGATTCATTTAAATCAACATGTTCCCGTACAATGCCATCTCTCATAAAATGATGTGTTGAATTAATTAAGATTGGCAACTTTGGACTTATTCCTCAATTAATTTTGGAAATATATCCTGCTAACCTACAACAGAAATATAATTCCAGATAAGAATTAACATAAAAAGAAAAAGAATTCATATACCACTCTAGTTTGAAAAATGTAAAGATTCAAAATATGGCTGAATTAAGTTATGCTTGTAGAACTGAAGAAAACTTATGTGATATGTGAATCTTTATACTTTCACATGAACAAGACTGACCTCAGCAGCTGAGATCTATGAGTTGCATAAAATAAATGATAACAAATGTTTCCAAGCACCTAAATTTGTAATTCGACACAGTTTATCACATAACATTTTAGTTCGTATTGTTTTGACTCATTGAGCGAACAAAATAGCGAAGGTTCGCTATTCGTAATCAAGTGATTATCAAATTCGCTTAAGTTTTGACATTTGAAGCGAACTATCTTTGATCGAATCGATATTTATAATACGAAATAAGCGAATTCCCAAAGTTTTATGTTCGATTCGCTATTCGTAATGAGGGCCATAAATATGTTATTTCAGGTGATATTGAATAAAATGTTGAGGCAAATATGGGTGCATGAAAACCATCGTAATTACCAAATGGTATTTTGGCACTGGAGCCCATCCCAACCCTAGCAGACATATCATTTAAAAACCGTAACATACGGAACAAATTGTGCTCCTTACCTAGCCACTAAATGCTTAAAAATGATGGCAGATTCTGTAAGGAATAAGTTCCCCAAAGCTGCTGAGATAATATCGTCTGAATTTTATATGGATGATCTTTTGACCGGTAGCGACTTTTTAGATGAGTTAAAAAAATTATAGTTACAGGTTTATGGTATTTTGAAAGATCACGGATTTCATCTAAGAAAATGGTGCGCAAATCATTCAGAATTATTGAAAAATTTCCCAGAAGAAGATCTTCAAATTTCAGTTGATCTAAACAGAGATAATTTAAACAACATTAAAGCACTTGGCATGGCTTGGAATCCATCATCAGACGAAATATTTATCAAATCGAACTGGGATGCAAATTATAAGATATCAAAGCGAAATATTTTGTCAGATATCGCTAAGCTCTTTGATCCTCTTGGACTGTTGGCTCCTGTGACAGTAATGGCCAAGATCTTATTGCAAGAACTGTGGAAATTAAAAATTGATTGGGATTCATCAGTGCCAGATGAAATATCAAGCTCATGAAATCGATTTAGAGGTGAAATGGTTAAATTAAATAAAATTAAAATTTCTAGACACATGATTTGTAACTGAATTATATAGATTTTGTGATGCTTCAATGAAGGCTTACGGAGCTGCAATATATATAAAATCAAAAGATAGAACAGGGGAAGTAGTAGGTAAATTAGTAGCTTCAAAGTCTAGAGTTGCTCCAATAAAAGTTCTTATGGTTCCCCGCTTCGAACTATATGCAGCAGTTTTTTTAATTGATTTAATGAAAATAATTGTTGATTGCTTAAAAATAAATTTTAATCTTACATATATTCTATTTTTCAGATTCAAATATAGTTCTCAGTTGGCTGAAGCTGGACCCTGCTACACTACAAGTGTTTGTTTCAAACCGAGTAAACTATATACAAACTCAATCCAACTTAAAGTCTTGAAAATATGTGGCCACGAGCGTTAATCCTGCAGATATAGTTTCAAGAGGAATTTATCCCTCCGAAATTATAAACAATACCTTATGGTTTGAAGGTCCTGCCTTTATCGAAGAAGACATGATAAAGATAGAAGAGGTCGAAATATATTCGTTACCGGAAACAATTCCGAAGATAAAAAAAACCTAAATTTATTTCTATTCCTTCTATTTTTACTCCAGTTTGCGATACTATTAATCATAGGAATAATTTTGAATTCCTTCAGAATGTTGTTGCATATATTTTAAAATATATAAATCTAAAAACTAAACGAGAAGAAAAAACATGGTTATGTTATAAAAAGGATTCATTAGTTGTTCTTATAAAAATAATTCCCTGTGGAAATAAAATTGTTAAAATCTAAAGCTGTAATATCTTCAAAGTCTAAACTTAAAACTCTTTCGCCAATTCTTGACCAGATAGGTGTACTAAGGGTAGGAGGAAGAATTCAAAAGTCAAATCTAGCCTTTGATGTAAAGCATCTGATGCGGCTAGCTTTTTAGCCGAATAGTTGCAAAGGAAAAAGCGACCAAAAAATAAAAAAAAGAACAAAAATGAAAAACCACGTTATTCTTAATTTCGAATTAATTTTTATTCTAAACGTCTTTCTTCCACGACGAACTTTAATGGACTATGTCGTATTTTTTACTTCTTTAATGCGAGTCATGACTGATGACCTACTTATTCGTTTCGTCTTCTTCGGTCGCAACTACCGCTATTTTGGATCGGAGACAATCGATGATGATGATGATACGTATGTTCGTATATATATCGCCATGCAAGGGCAATAAAGTTCCGCTTATCGGGAGCGACGATGTTGAAGATGTTGAATTGTGTTTATATGCTATTTTTCGGTCGCAACTACCGCTAGTTGGGATCGGCCGATGTTGATGATGATGTTATGTATGATGTTTGTATGGTCGATGATGCAAAGGGCATTGGATTACCTTGGCCTTGGCTTAATGTGATGATATTGCATTTGCTATTGTGCGATGTGGTGGTACTAAAACATCAAGTGAATTCGTAGGGTGATGTTCGGTTGTTTTGCAATAAACAGCCAATGATTATAATTTGTGAGCAGCAACATACTGCCCGCCTTGAAAGCTGCTGCTTTCAAAACCTTAAACTTGATTGCTATTTTCGTCAGGATCACTTGGAATTGGACAAAGTTTGGCTATCGCCCGTTTGTAGATTCCGGCTGATGTTTTTACGTTAACAACGCGTATATTGCCATCGTCTCCTTTATAGATATCAATGACTCGTCCCATGGGCCATTTCAGTGGGGGCGTATTCTCTTCTTTTAGAAGAACTAAGTCGTTGACGTGAATGTTGGGTTGCGATGAATTCCATTGCTTTCGATGTTGAAGTTGCTGAAGGTAGTCATGTGACCATCTTCGCCAGAAATTTTGTTGTATCCATTGCAAATATTGGTATCTTTTAAGGTTGTTGATGTTGGAAATTTCGATGCGAGGCTCTGCAATACTGGTGAGTGGTGTTCCAACTAAAAAATGTCCTGGTGTTAGGGCTGTCAAGTCATTAGGATTACTAGACATCGGAGTGAGAGGCCTGCTATTCATCACAGCTTCAATTTGGCAGCAAACTGTTGTCATCTCTTCAAGAGATAATACTGCTTGACCAACAATTCGTCGAAGATGGTGCTTGGCAACCTTAACCGCTGCCTCCCAGAGGCCTCCGAAGTGGGGAGAGCGTGGTGGAATGAAACTCCATTCAATACCATCTTGCATGCATTCTTCACGAACAATCTCGTTGTGCTGCTCTGACATGAACAGTGTATGCAGTTCTCTAAGCTCTCGGCTTGCTCCTGTGAAATTAGTTGCATTATCTGAATAAATTTTTAAGCACTTACCCTTGCGTGCTGTAAAACGTTTCAGCGCCAAGATAAAGGCTGATGATGAAAGGTCAGAGACTAATTCGAGGTGAACGGCTTTGGTGGTGAAACAAACAAAGATTGCCAGATATGTTTTGTATGGGGGTCGTCCTCGAATGCGGTGCGATACATATAATGGCCCACAGTAATCAAGTCCTGTGATGTTAAAGGGTCGAGATGGTGTGACTCTATCGCTGGGAAGAGGTGCCATTATTTGTTGGGCCAGAAGTGGTTTACTGCGAAAGCACATTACGCATTTGTGAACTTCTCTTCGGATTGTTTCTTTGGCATTTAAAATCCAAAAGCGCTGTCCTAAAATGTTATGTAGTGTTTGTGGACCAGCGTGGTGATTTTTGTGGTGATGGTGACGAATGATAGTGGTGATGAATGGGTGCGATTTTGGTAGCAAGAGTGGATGTTTGGCATCATACGGTAATGATGAGTTTGCGATTCGTCCTCCAACTCGAACGAGTCCATCTTTGATGAATGGTGATAGTTGTTGTATATTTGATTTAAGAAGCTTTCCTGATTTTAGGTGGCTGATTTCAGTGGCGAAGGTGTTGTGTTGTATGGTGCACATGACGCACATAAGAGTTTCCTCGAACTCTGATGCTGTTATGGGACCACTTATCTTGGGCTTGGTTTTGAAGACTCGATTATTGATGTGCCTGAAAGTTGGGCAGGAGTGCCAGGTGGCTTTACATCAGCTTTTGATGAGATGGCAGGTGGTTTAGATGGAGCTGGTACAACTGGTTCACGATGAAGCAAGGTGTGATGAGTGGCACCACATTTTTGGCATTTGTTGACAGATGTGCAGTTTTGTAGGGTGTGGTGTCCTCTTAAGCAATTCAAGCACAACTTCAACTCCTTTGCAAGCTTGAAGCGATCCATTGGTGACAGGTTAACAAATGTTTCGCAACTAAATGGATTGTGTGATGGCTGCTTACAAAAGACACACGACGAAGTTGAAGGTGCATTGGTTGTTAGAAGAGATGAATTATTGTACAACTGCTGAGGTTTTGTTTTTGCAATAGGATGCGGATGCGACAGTTGTGAACGATGGTGCGATTGTGATGTGTTAGGCAAAATGGAACTGCGATGGGACTTAGCTTCAATGATTTTTAGAGTCTTGCAACGTCTCTCCATGAATGTGCAAAGATCAGTCCAAGTTGGAAACTGGAAGTCATCAATGTTGGTCAGACTTGTGGAGTCCAGATTCTGGGTGAGTTTGCTGAGGGCCCTTTGATCTTGTTTTGCGGCTACTTCATCTTCCCATTTGGCCTGGGACTCATGGTCAAACTTTGATAAAATCAAGTGTAGCAAAAATCCATCAGAAATTTGTTCAGTTGTGCCGATTGAGTTCAGTGCTCGCAGATTCACGTTGATCGTGTCAATCATCGAGCGAATTGTTTCCACAGTTGGTTTTGAGATGGATTGTAGTTGGAAAATTTCTTGGATATGTGCTTGAAATAAATACCCTTTATTGTCGTATCTGGATCTTAGAAGTGCCATGGCTTTGTCGTAGTTTTGACTGGTGCATTCCAGAGACTCAATTACTCTGGCTGCGTCTCCATGAATGCAGGACCGGAGATATTGAAACTTTTCAATGTTAGTAAGCTCCTTGTTATCGTGAATGAGCGAATTGAACATATCTGAAAAGTTCATCCATTTTGTGTACGAGCCAGAGAATGAGGGTAGCGATAACTTTTGTAGATTGATGCGAGAGGAGCGCATAGTGGTCGTGTTATTGGGTGCGATGGTGCAATTGGGCAAATTAGGTGTGACTAAAGTGTCCAGGTGTTGGAGCATATCTGACCGTAAGATGTAGTATGTTTCATCGTAAGAATCTCTCTTGCCACTATTTGCTTCCTCTTCATCGAGACGTTCGATCTGTGACTGTACCTTCTCGAAGTTGGTGTTCTGCGTCTCAAGCATCTGTAATTTGGTTTCCACCTGGAAGCGATTAAGTGAAATGAGATTAGTTGATAGATAATTCTTGGCTTTAGTTTGCTGTCCGAGAATAACAGCACGTTGAGATCGTAGCGCTTTCAATTCGATTTCGCACGATTCGTCAGACTTTTTGTCACCGAGTGGCATGATTGCGATAGTTCAAAATTCAAATTTAATTGCAAAAGCGCGATTTAATTCCAAAATACTGATTAACTATCCGGCTCGAAGGACCTTATGATGCGGCTAGCTTTTTAGCCGAATAGTTGCAAAGGAAAAAGCGACCAAAAAATAAAAAAAGGAACAAAAATGAAAAACCACGTTATTCTTAATTTCGAATTAATTTTTATTCTAAACGTCTTTCTTCCACGACGAACTTTAATGGACTGTGTCGTATTTTTTACTTCTTTAATGCGAGTCATGACTGATGACCTACTTATTCGTTTCGTCTTCTTCGGTCGCAACTACCGCTATTTTGGATCGGAGACAATCGATGATGATGATGATACGTATGTTCGTATATATATCGCCATGCAAGGGCAATAAAGTTCCGCTTATCGGGAGCGACGATGTTGAAGATGTTGAATTGTGTTTATATGCTATTTTTCGGTCGCAACTACCGCTAGTTGGGATCGGCCGATGTTGATGATGATGTTATGTATGATGTTTGTATGGTCGATGATGCAAAGGGCATTGGATTACCTTGGCCTTGGCTTAATGTGATGATATTGCATTTGCTATTGTGCGATGTGGTGGTGCTAAAACATCAAGTGAATTCGTAGGGTGATGTTCGGTTGTTTTGCAATAAACAGCCAATGATTATAATTTGTGAGCAGCAACAGCATCCAATTTTACTGCCGTACGTAGACGAATGGGTTTTTATATTAATAGAACACATACATAGAAAACATTTACATATAGGACCGCAAGGGTTGTTAGCAATCACAGGGCAACAATTTTGGCCTCTGCGAGGTAAAGAACTCACCAGAAAAATAGTGAAAAAATGCTTTAGATGCTTTAAAGCAAATCCAAGATCAAATTATCAATTTATGGGGAATCTGCCGAAAGACAAAGTTATTAGAACAAGACCGTTTTTAAATGTTGGCATCGACTTTCTCGGTCCTTTATTTATTCATCATAAAATCCGGGGCAGAAGGTTAGATAAGGCTTATGTCTGCGTCTTTGTGTGTTTTTCAACCAAAGCAGCTCACTTAGAAGTGGTTTCTGATATGACATCGGCATCATGTATTGGTACACTAAAAAGATTCGTTGGACGGCAAGGTTGCTTATTGAAAATCTACTCTGACAATGGCACAAACTTTTTTGGAGCAGCCAATAGTTTAAACGAACTGAATGTTTTATTAAAGGATGATAATCCTTTGCTAAAAGAATTGTGCGCGGAAAGGGAGATCGAATGGATTAATATACCGGCCACATATCCACATATAGGTGGGTTGTAGGAAGCTTGCGTAAAATCCGTCAAAAAAAACTTTTTTATCGTATCACTGAAGGTACTATGACATTTGAAGAGACATGCACCTTGATGACACAAATTGAAGCGGTTTTAAATTCAAGACCCATAACACTTCTATCAGATGATCCAAATAACATGCAAGTTCTTACGCAAGGTCATTTTTTAATTGGAGAGCCTTTATCGTATTGTAACGTTTTACCAAGGTTCGATATAAAACTTATTTATTTTTAACTGTCAACCGTCAATTATTTCCTTTTTAAATTAAACACACTTTACTTCACTTCAAATATTATATTAATCACCAATCTCAATATTATGACACTTAAATTCACTTCCGGATACTTTTAACTTCGAACTTTACACTTTCGCTTTCAAAAATAAACTATGTCTGTGCTCAAAAAGTTTCTCCTTATATAGTGAGCTGAGAGGTTCGGGACTCTACTCGAAAGTACTGGCACAAAAGCTATCTAGAAGGTTCCATTCCAATGAAGAGAGATGGCGTTCTCTCCACTCTTCCATTCAGCGCATTTTCCCCCAGAGAGAGATGGGCGCGCTCTCTCGGGATTTTTTAAAGATGGTTGTTGTCTTCGATAAGGGTATTTTTGTACTTGGCTCTTTGTTTGTTCCGAAAGTAGTTAGGTGCTGATTTCATCGTTACAGTATTTTAGAGACTGTGAGAACAATAAAAATTATAAAGGTATACGGGAACACTGAAAGGCAGTGTGTCTCAACACAAAAGAATTTTGGGACTGTTGGTCCAAAGAATATTTATCTGAGCTACAAAAAAGGTATAAATGGCAAAATCCTTCAAATAATATTCAAGAAGGTGCCTTAGTACTTCTTAAAGAAGACAATTAATTCTCCTACAGCGCGGTAGCTTGCTACATTTTCAAATAACAAGTTTTATTTATATTGACCAACCAAAAATAAAAAAAGCGTGGAGTAGCCATGACATTATTTAGAATGAAAACTAGCTGTGACGTCATAAAATCATTTTTGCCCTCTAAACGGTGAAGGGAATTTGGGGCACCTTCAAGATTGGAGCACTAAATTAGCACCAAATTAGCCCCTAATTCCTGCATCATCAGATTCGTGAAATAGTGTATAGGGAGGTTGTGGTAGATTCAGCTGTGACGTCATCAAATCGGTTTTTTCTTTTTAAAGTGGGTACCTGTGGGAGGAGAAATATAAAACTTGTTATTTTTTCAAATTATGTTTGTCTTGCTTCTAATTACCACAAAATTTTTTTTTCTTAAGCCTAGTACGCAGATCACGCTAAAATTTATCTTCCATACAAATTTCCTCCAAAGATAAATTTTAGCGAGAATATTTAGCTAGGCGGTACGCAGTTCACGCGCTAAATTCTAAAAGTCTCCATTCAATTTAGCATGCGAAATAATGCTCAACGCATTCTTTCACAGATAAATTTTGACATTTGTGCTTTTAGCAAACGATTGTAGAGATAAGAATCGTAGAGATAAAATTTAGTTTAGCTTGAACTGCGTACCTGGCTTTAGGCTGAATAAAGAAAGTCTCCACATTTTTGTACTTTCAAAACTGAATTTCAAGGTCAAAAAATGGACGACGGATTTTAACATTTGAGCACTAAATTAGCCCCAAAATAGGTCTAGTTTTCTGCATCATTAGAATTTTGAAATTGGGTTGTGGTGGATCCAGTATGATGACGTCATATTCAGTCAATCACAAATTTGAAGGGGAAGGGAATTTGGGGCTTCCTCGGGATTGGGGCACTAAATTAGCACCAAATTAGCCCCAAATTCCTGCAACATTAGATTTTTAAGATTATGTATAGGGAGGTGTGGTGGACCCAGCTTGACGTCAAGCTGAATCCACCACAAGTTTTAGGGTGAAAGAAATTTGGTGCACCTTCGGTATTGGGGTACTAAATTAGCACCAAATTAGCCCCTAATTCCTGCATAGTTAGATTTTTGACTTTCCGTTGTGGTGGACCCAGCTTGACGGACTTTCAAAACATTCAATTTAGACGAAACAGTTGTTAACAGAAAAGGCAACGAAGAGCAGCAGCATTAGGGGATAGTTTGAAATTACCGCAACGATGAACATTCTCTAAGAAGACATCTTAACCGCAACGAGTTACGCTACAAAAGTCACGAGTCAACTTGTATTTTTTTTATTTTCTTAACTTAAAATTACCTTAAAATTGAAATCACATAACATTGCTAAATTAACTTAAAATTACTTACATATTTACTTAAGATTACCATATTACCACTGAATTAAAAAACATAAACATAAACATAAAACATAAAAAAACGAAATGTTGTCAATAAAGCTCGATTATCCCTCCCCACATACATGTTAGTATATCAATTTGGGTTATACCTCCACTCCCAAAATTTGCTACCGGCTTTAGACCACTGATCTCTATAATACACTGGATAGCGCATCCATACAAGAAAGTTGATGCCATTTGAGAATTGTTATAATGTTGAGTTGCCTAATTTTTTGTATAACGGTATAACTGTATAACATAATAAAATGCAAAATTTTTTACAAAATTGCAACTTAAATATTTTAAATACACTTTTACAATTATTTTAAATTACAAAAAATCAAATTTACAAACAAGTGATGGTTCTTTTGCTTTTTTTTTTTAGAAATTCCACTTTGGTTTTTGCCCTTCTTCGGTTGTAGTAGAATTTTTGAGATCTCAGCAAATGGAACTGGCCTTCTCAGCCTCACTGAACATACCTAAAGTGTTGAGTTGCCTACGTACTTGTCATCTTCAATTGGAAGTAGAAAAACTGTTATACTTTGTAGGGAATCCACTATCCAGTGCATTATAGAGATCAGTGCCTTAGACTATATAAAATGTAACTGTTTTTGGGAAATTTAAAAAATACCAATTTTAGGCGCCAAATAACTTTATAACTATAACAGATATGAAAAATTTGGTCATAATCATTTTTGTAGAGAATTTGATAAGCTATTTTTTTGTCTCAGATTATTTTTTGGAAGGACAAATAGTTTCCAGGATGAACACGAAAAACCAAAAAAGAAGACGACATGTTACACTTTCCTGCCGCTAGAGCTCGCCTCAGATCCATTCGGACTTTTGTACACTTCATCATCAGGCCTCTTTTAATACGTGCGCCAAGTTTCAAAATCGTTGGATTTATTTCCAGGTGAAGGAATATTTTTTCCTTCGTTGACTGGACTATAAATAAATCTTAGGTGTAGACTCTAACTAATTAACTAATGACTATAACCAACTAACTAACCTAAAAGTAGACTCTTACAAGTTACCTTGCTAATATTGAAAAATATACTTAAATTGAGAACGATAGCTACAGCGCGGCGCAATGACTGAGATAAATTTAACAACAAGGTATCTGAGCTTTCATCGAATTGGTATACCTACATAATTATTTTTGAGCGAAAACACAGTTTAATTTTGAAAGTAATTGTACTAAAGTCTATTCACCATAAAAAGGCAGTACACGTCTTATGGGAGATCTTTTTCAAAATCAGTAGCGCACCATACTAAATTAAAAGAACTCCTTCATAAAAAGTGTTTGCCCGCCCGTAATTTTCCGATGGCATCTGACACAGACCCAACGTCCTATCGAGCGCACATCTGAGTGCGCACTGAATTGCTGTGGCCTATTGGCTGCTGCTGCTATTCAACTTCAACCCCCATTAACTGGCTGAACAGAATGGTGACGCAGACGGAACCGGAGACGGAGCTGGAATAGCTGTCAAAATATTAAATACACGCAAATTCAATGTTGCGAACACAACGGAACGTAGACGCATACGGAGCTGCAGACGCAGAAGGAAGAGTTCACCAACTTTTAACTTTTCACGTACGGCACTTTTGACGTTTCAATTTGTATGAAGAAAAAAAACAACTTTTTGGGTCGGAAAAAAATATTGTGGTTATTTGTATCGCGAAAAAAATTATTTATTAAAAGGAAAATTATTGGAAACAAAAAATGTGAATTCTGAGCTTGTATACAAGAATATTCTTTTGTTTTCTTCAAAATATTTTCAAAGCTGTACAGCTGCATTGTGGGCATGTAAAAAAAATAACGTACGACACTTTTTGACAGCTCTTCCAGTTCCGTCTGCGTCTTCAGTTCCGTCATTCTATTCTGTTCAGCCAGTAAATATTGATGTGCATTCAGGGATACCCATGTCCATTTGGCAACTCGTTCAGATTTTTTTCCTTGGGTTTCTGTTGAGGTGCTTTTGATTTTAGAGCTTTAAAAAAAAGTTTTTAATGATGAGGGTTATCGTAGAGTGTTTTCATCTTTTGCATTTCGTTTAATGTGTGAAAAACACGTTAAAATGCAGTTACAAAATTTTAAGCTATTTTCTTTGAAGAAGAATATAATTTTTTTTTAAAGGTGTATTTTTTTTGAAGTTTTGTGCAATTTGTGTGTTTTAAGACGGCTAGTTTTTAAAGAATCGCTTCTAAAGTTTTTTGAAAATGTGCGTGCAATAAATTTTAATTTAAGTAAAATTTACAAATGTAAAAAAAAAAGAATAACAATTTAACCAAAGTGTATATCAAAAATAAATTTAAGAATATTTCAAGTGTCGACTGTTTTTTTTGGGCCTTCGTCAGTACCAGACTTCTTTTCTTCATCGTCCCTTAACTTGTGCAATTTGTATTTTCACTCGTGTATTTTTGAAGAGGTGTGTTTTGTTTTTTTTTTTTAGAGTTTTGAGCAATTTGTATTTTTAAGTCGTGTATTATCTTACCTCATGGTGGTGTGGAAAAAGATAAATGTGTTTTAATTTGTATCAATAAAACAAGTAAATAAAAATTTCTATCTAAAAAAAGGCGGTAACCCTGCATACCATTCTTTCATATTTGGGTCCATTCAAAATAAACAATATGACAACCCTGTAAGAGCTTTAATAAAGGACAGATTTATGCAATCCACTGAAGCCATAACGACAACGAGAGCAAACGTCCTATCTTGCCTACACTGCCTTTTTTAGTTGGATAAGGTATAAGTTCAGTATTTAAACGTAGGTATTTTGAATTGATTTTAAGTTGCATAGTTGCATACTAACATTGTTTAAGTTAACGGCAATTGCCGAAAACCAACCACTTTCCAAAAAACAGTGCAAACATCATAGAACATCATGCCGACATCGGATCATCACGTACGCGATGCAACTTTTGGGAACAACCTCTCGGTAGGGATGCAAAGGTCAGCAATCAGAATAGTATTTAAGCTTAAGATTTTATAAACATTTTTTCGTTATTATATTCAGAGGTGCAATGCTGCCCGAATGGAAAATAAAGCTTTTTTTTTTAAATTAAATAAATAAAAGATACATTAATTGGCGCCTAACGTGGGGCCCAGATAATTAATTTTAAATCGCGAAATCTCTAACCGCTTAAGTCGAACTCAAGAAAATTGCCGCGGGAAATAGATACTAGAGCGCGAAAAAACGCAGTATTTTTATATCCTCGGTCTAACCGCTTTAAGTCGACCTCAACAGAAGCGCAGTAACAAAGGTACAGTGAATAGTAAATCTAAATCTGTATCCCGAGTTTACCCCTCACCAGCGTAAAACAAACGCAATCCACCGAGTGTGTGAAGTTAGCCCCCCTTTTTTTTATTTTTTTATTTTTGAAAGTTGTTCCCGGTTGTTCCACATTGTTCCAAATTTTTTTCGAAAAATATTCCAAAATGGGGGTTTTAGACCCCAAAAACCATTTTTGACCTAGCCCTCCTTTTTTCGAAAATCGAAATTTTGAAAGTTGTTCCAGGTTGTTCTAGTTGTTCTGAAAATTGTCCCAACTTTTTGGACCTCTATGTTAAAAATATCGTTAGTTATGGGCAAAATTCGAAAAAATTCTAGCCCCCCTTTTTTGAAATTCGAATTTTTTAATTTTTTTTTTCTGGTTCAAAAAGTGTTCTGAACATTGTTCCAAAGAGTTAAAAATTTAGAAATTTTATTTTTAAAGATAGGGCCTTTCAAAGTTTTTTTTTGAAAAATGCAAAATACGGCTCTCCAATATTTTTTTTTTTGAAAACCTTTGATTAGGATTATTTGGCTATACATACATGTGTAGAGAAAAAATTGTATCCCTAGATGCATACTATAATTCCGAAAACCAACTTCAAAAAAAAAAATCTTAATGTTTTTGAAATTTGTAAAAATTCCATGAGCCCCCCTTTTTCAAAAATCCAAAATCGCAAAGTTGTTCCAAGTCAAACCTTGTTTTGTGTGTAATATCCCAAAATTTTATCAAAGTAAAGCACTTTTTTCACTCCCCTGACCCCCCCTTTCAAAATTTCAAAAATCCAAAACTTGATTATGATTTCATTACTAATTATCTAAACGGCTTCAAAATCTTGTTTATTTAAAACATACACCAAACAGACAAAATACCCAAAAACCCCCCCTTACCCCCGTTTTAAAAAAAACCCTTTAATAAAAAAATTTTTTAAATAGCAATCTAATTAAAACCCATTGTTCCAAAATTTCATCAACAAATATCCATATTCAAAGATTTTACAGCCAAAAAACGATTTTTACGATATTAAACAAATATTTTTATTTTGCGGCCCGCTTTTAAAAATCGAACAGTATACATACTGCCTCATTTTTTATACGGTTAACTTAACATTTAACTGAAGAAAAAAAATTATAAAAACATACACATTAAATAATCTAAATAAATGTCCACTAAAAAAAAAAAATCCAAATTTTAAATCGTATTCCAAATTCGAACTGACGAAAATAGACAAAAACTCATTGTGATATGATTTCACACAAAAAAATAAAATATAATATCTTAAAAGCATGTAACACCATTTACGATATTAAATAAAAACTCTACTATCACCCCCATTTTTAAGAAATACAAAATTCAAAAACTTGTTTCAGGTTGTTCTAAGATTTTAAGCCCAAAAAACACTTTAAATACAAAATTCTTATTATCCTTGCGCTGGCCCCACTTTTTAGGAATCTAAAATTCAAAAACTTGTTCCAGGTTGTTCTAGGGCTCTTCTAAATTGTTCCAGGCTTTCGCCTCTTAAAATTGATTTTTGCTATGAAAAATTTCAACAAAATGCTAACCGCCCCCCCCCCCCCCTCCTTTTCTAAAATCGAAAATTTAAAACTTGTTCCAAGTTCAAAATCGCTCAAATCCAATTGTTCCAAAGATTCATGCAAAAATCTTGAAAATTGAGCCCAAAAGCCCAAACAACACTTTAAACGAAAAATTCGAATTATCCTTGCGCTGGCCCCCCTTTTTAGAAATCCAAAATTCAAAAACTCGTTCCAGGTTGTTCTAGGCCTCTTCTAAATTGTTCCAGGCTTTCGCTTCTTAAAATTGATTTTTGCTATGAAAAATTTCAACAATATGCTCCCCCGCCCCCCATTTTCCAAAATCGAAAATCTAAAACTTGTTCCAACTTCAAAATCGCTCAAATCCAATTGTTCCAAAGTTTTGTGCAAAAACATTGAAAATTAAAAATTTTAAACCTCATTTTAAAAAATATAATCGATATTTCCATTTGCGAAGGAATCTGGTTTTTTTTCCAATATTCAATTTTTTTCTTTTGTTTATGTTTTTTGGGTTATTTTGATGAAAACCAGGGCTCCCAGAAAAAATAATCCTATATTTTCCCCTAAGTAAATTATGTATACATTTTTCGGTGTAGCCAATTAGCCAAAAATATTTACGTCACATCGCCGCCGGCGAAATTTAGAACATCGCAAAAAATTTAAATTTTTTTTGCACACATATATACGTAATTAGGAAAATATAGGATTATTTTTTCTGGGAGCCCTGGTTTTCATCAAAATAATCCAAAAAACATAAACAAAAGAAAAAAATTGAATATTGGAAGAATAAAAACTAGATTCCTTCGCAAATGGAAATATCGATTATATTTTTTAAAATGAGGTTTAAAATTTTTAATTTTCGATGTTTTTGCACAAAACTTTGGAACAATTGGATTTGAGCGATTTTGAAGTTGGAGCAAAAATCAATTTTAAGAAGCGAAAAATTATTTAGATTATTTAATGTGTATGTTTTTATAATTTTTTTTCTTCAGTTAAATGTTAAGTTACCGTATAAAAAATGAGGCAGTATGTTCCAAATTTTTTTCGAAAAATATTCCAAAATGGGGGTTTTAGACCCCAAAAACCATTTTTGACCTAGCCCTCCTTTTTTCGAAAATCGAAATTTTGAAAGTTGTTCCAGGTTGTTCTAGTTGTTCTGAAAATTGTCCCAACTTTTTGGACCTCTATGTTAAAAATATCGTTAGTTATGGGCAAAATTCGAAAAAATTCTAGCCCCCCTTTTTTGAAATTCGAATTTTTTAATTTTTTTTTTCTGGTTCAAAAAGTGTTCTGAACATTGTTCCAAAGAGTTAAAAATTTAGAAATTTTATTTTTAAAGATAGGGCCTTTCAAAGTTTTTTTTTGAAAAATGCAAAATACGGCTCTCCAATATTTTTTTTTTTGAAAACCTTTGATTAGGATTATTTGGCTATACATACATGTGTAGAGAAAAAATTGTATCCCTAGATGCATACTATAATTCCGAAAACCAACTTCAAAAAAAAAAATCTTAATGTTTTTGAAATTTGTAAAAATTCCATGAGCCCCCCTTTTTCAAAAATCCAAAATCGCAAAGTTGTTCCAAGTCAAACCTTGTTTTGTGTGTAATATCCCAAAATTTTATCAAAGTAAAGCACTTTTTTCACTCCCCTGACCCCCCCTTTCAAAATTTCAAAAATCCAAAACTTGATTATGATTTCATTACTAATTATCTAAACGGCTTCAAAATCTTGTTTATTTAAAACATACACCAAACAGACAAAATACCCAAAAACCCCCCCTTACCCCCGTTTTAAAAAAAACCCTTTAATAAAAAAATTTTTTAAATAGCAATCTAATTAAAACCCATTGTTCCAAAATTTCATCAACAAATATCCATATTCAAAGATTTTACAGCCAAAAAACGATTTTTACGATATTAAACAAATATTTTTATTTTGCGGCCCGCTTTTAAAAATCGAACAGTATACATACTGCCTCATTTTTTATACGGTTAACTTAACATTTAACTGAAGAAAAAAAATTATAAAAACATACACATTAAATAATCTAAATAAATGTCCACTAAAAAAAAAAAATCCAAATTTTAAATCGTATTCCGAATTCGAACTGACGAAAATAGACAAAAACTCATTGTGATATGATTTCACACAAAAAAATAAAATATAATATCTTAAAAGCATGTAACACCATTTACGATATTAAATAAAAACTCTACTATCACCCCCATTTTTAAGAAATACAAAATTCAAAAACTTGTTTCAGGTTGTTCTAAGATTTTAAGCCCAAAAAACACTTTAAATACAAAATTCTTATTATCCTTGCGCTGGCCCCACTTTTTAGGAATCTAAAATTCAAAAACTTGTTCCAGGTTGTTCTAGGGCTCTTCTAAATTGTTCCAGGCTTTCGCCTCTTAAAATTGATTTTTGCTATGAAAAATTTCAACAAAATGCTAACCGCCCCCCCCCCCCCCTCCTTTTCTAAAATCGAAAATTTAAAACTTGTTCCAAGTTCAAAATCGCTCAAATCCAATTGTTCCAAAGATTCATGCAAAAATCTTGAAAATTGAGCCCAAAAGCCCAAACAACACTTTAAACGAAAAATTCGAATTATCCTTGCGCTGGCCCCCCTTTTTAGAAATCCAAAATTCAAAAACTCGTTCCAGGTTGTTCTAGGCCTCTTCTAAATTGTTCCAGGCTTTCGCTTCTTAAAATTGATTTTTGCTATGAAAAATTTCAACAATATGCTCCCCCGCCCCCCATTTTCCAAAATCGAAAATATAAAACTTGTTCCAACTTCAAAATCGCTCAAATCCAATTGTTCCAAAGTTTTGTGCAAAAACATTGAAAATTAAAAATTTTAAACCTCATTTTAAAAAATATAATCGATATTTCCATTTGCGAAGGAATCTGGTTTTTTTTCCAATATTCAATTTTTTTCTTTTGTTTATGTTTTTTGGGTTATTTTGATGAAAACCAGGGCTCCCAGAAAAAATAATCCTATATTTTCCCCTAAGTAAATTATGTATACATTTTTCGGTGTAGCCAATTAGCCAAAAATATTTACGTCACATCGCCGCCGGCGAAATTTAGAACATCGCAAAAAATTTAAATTTTTTTTGCACACATATATACGTAATTAGGAAAATATAGGATTATTTTTTCTGGGAGCCCTGGTTTTCATCAAAATAATCCAAAAAACATAAACAAAAGAAAAAAATTGAATATTGGAAGAATAAAAACTAGATTCCTTCGCAAATGGAAATATCGATTATATTTTTTAAAATGAGGTTTAAAATTTTTAATTTTCGATGTTTTTGCACAAAACTTTGGAACAATTGGATTTGAGCGATTTTGAAGTTGGAGCAAAAATCAATTTTAAGAAGCGAAAAATTATTTAGATTATTTAATGTGTATGTTTTTATAATTTTTTTTCTTCAGTTAAATGTTAAGTTACCGTATAAAAAATGAGGCAATATGTATAATGTTCGATTTTTAAAAGCGGCCGCAAAAAAAAAAAAATATTTGTATATCGTAAAGCTCGTTTTTTGGCTGTAAAATCTTTGAATATGGATATTTTTTGATGAAATTTTGGAACAATGGGTTTTAATTAGAATGCTATTTAAAGATTTTTTTTTATGAAAGGGTTTTTTGAAAGGGGGGTCAAGGGGGTTTTTGGGTATTTTTCTGTTTGGTGTGTGTTTTATATAAACAAGATTTTGAAGCCGTTTAGATGATTGGTAATAAAATCATAATCAAGTTTTGGATTTTTGAAAGGGGAGGTCAGGGGAGTGAAAAAAGTGCTTTACTAGTTTTTGTTGGGGTTAAGCCCTTAGTTAGTTATATTTTTGGATACAATTTTGGGATATTACACACAACACAAGGTTTGACTTGGAAAAACTTTGCGATCTTGGATTTTTGGAAAAGGGGGGCTCATGGAATTTTTACAAATTTCAAAAACATTAAGATTTTTTCTTGAAGTTAGTTTTCGGGATTGTAGTATGCATCTAGGGATACAATTTTTTCTCTACACATGTATATATAGCCAAATAATCCTAATCAAAGGTTTACAAAAAAAATATTGAAGAGCCATATTTTGCATTTTTCAAAAAAACTTTGAAAGGCCCTATCTTTAAAAATAAAATTTCTAAATTTTTAACTCTTTGGAACAATTATTATTTGTATTGTATTATTTATACTAGAATGTCAGTTTATTAGACTTTTCCGTCAATTTCATTGAATTTTGAACAACAACAACAACTTAAAGGTGCTACCACCAATTGCTTACGAATTAATTTTGGGTATTTTAATTCGTTTTATTTTTGTTTGGCTAGAGATATAGCTATTTCAACGGGTGCCAAGCCCTATCATCAGTCTCCTTTATAGTGGTGCTAAGCTTTAATCCAATTTTATTTGAAAAACTTTCTACACATCATGCGGTATTTGAACCCGCGCATCAGATTTGCTCAGTCTTCGAAGCTGTGTACACTACGTACTCTGCCACCGTTGACCACTGACGTCACATGTCTAGATGTGCTGTTTGTTTATCAATTGCATTTGGAGCATCAGCATTTTTATAAGCCCCTTTAAGTATGCTGTCTTGTTCCGCCTATATATAAAGGAGACTGAAAAAAAAAATAAAACGAATTAAAATACCCAAAATTAATTCGTAAGCAATTGGTGGTAGCACCTTTAAGTTGTTGTTGTTGTTCAAAATTCTTTGGAACAATGTTCAGAACACTTTTTGAACCAGAAAAAAAATTAAAAAATTCAAATTTCAAAAAAAAGGGGGGCTAGAATTATTTGAACATAGAGATCCAAAAAGTTGGAACAATGTTCAGAACAACTAGAACAACCTGGAACAACTTTCAAAATTTCGATTTTCGAAAAAAGGGGCGCTAGGTCAAAAATGGTTTTTGGGGTCTAAAACCCCCATTTTTGAATAATTTTCGAAAAAAAATTGGAACAATGCGGAACAAATGGGAACAACTTTCAAAAATAAAAAAATCAAAAAAAGGGGGAATAACTTCACACACTCCAATCCACCAGTTCAACTCAAGCCGATGCGAGACTACCTCGCGAGTCGTCGAGACTAAAACCCAAAAAATTATGCAAAACCATTGCTATGCTAAAAATTTGCCAATTCTTGATCAGGGGCCCTACTCTGCAATTCGTTCCGAAAGTGAAATATCCTGAAAACGAATATTTTGTACTCTCTATTTCTAAAGTAGAATGGAATCTACTACTTTCGGACTGACAATTCCGAGAGCGGAATTTTCGTACGGAAAATTTGTTTTTACAGCAAATGTGATAACGGAAAGAACAAGGAATGTGTTAAAATGTAAGTTTTTTTAGGAAAGTTTACTGATGATAACAATTTAACCAAATTAATTCTACAAACAGGGAATCGTCGAGCAAAAATGTCCACACAAAAAAAAAAACAATTCGATATGTCGAATTCATGTGTGCCTATCCCGGTTTAGCCAGAAGACATTTAAGAACCCCTGGTTTCTCGTGGGTTTTTTCTTCATTTAATTTGAAATTTGTGTCCTTGACACACTATTTTGTGTGCCATGCCAATGCAATAGGCATGTCCTACATATTTGATGCTGAGAGTCTGCTTGTCCTAAAAACTACAGAACTAGAACTACAGCTAGTCTTCCCGCCTGGAAAAAGTATCTAGTTTTCAATAAGGCCCTGTCAAGTTTTTCATAGTTACTAACAAGGGTCTAGCAAGGGCTACTATAGGCATTCGCTAGGTCCTCGTCAGATATGTACCTTTTCGCCTCGTCAGTTAAGTTTTGCCTAAGCTCTGACTAGTAAAAACTACATTTGTTCCAGATATTTCAGTCAGTGTCTGCGTCTGGTACATACAGTTGGTTGTATCAAAACGGCGCCTTTTTTTTGCACTAATTGGGTCAGCGAGCTAGTTTGTTCGTTGGCCGCCATTTCTACCTGGTTGTAGTCTGAATTGTTGATGGGAGACAATTCCTTGACGACGGCCAGCAGCATGATACAGTTGATGCCTCCACGAAATTTCTCTATGATTTTATTTTAAGAGGCACTTCTCGTTCTTTGTTATGTTGATTGCTTTGAAGACTTCAGTGTCGCCATGGTTGGTCCTATCTACTACACAGCACTTATAGTCCCAATATTCATGCCGTTTGCGTACATTTACGTCACGTAAGTTTAAACGCGTGCAGCGCCCGGCCGTGTCATTGTTTGTGCTTCTACAGGCGTGCTGTTGCGTATTGGGAGATTGGGAGGTATTCAAAACACGTTTTTTTCTCGATAAAAATAGCAAAAGTTAGGTTAGGTTAGGAGGGGCGTGCCCAGCTCTGAGGCTGTTGCGTACACGGGGGCCTATTGGTCCATTGTGATCCCCTATAACAGAGATTAATCCTAAGCTAGTGGTTGACATAGACTGGTTCATTTACGAACCAGCCCGTGCTTTGTATATATTTCCTCATGTTTGCCATTGAGAACTGCGATAAATCGTCCAGTTCTCCAACAAACCTGTTTCCAAGGTAACGGAGGCGGTTTGTTTGGAGGTTTGGGCAATCACAGAGCAGGTGTTTAATGGTTTCTATTTCTTCAACATCCTGACAGCTCCTGCAGAAATCGGGTGCGTGTACACCCAATCTAGTGGCCATTATGCCAATGGCACAATGTCCCGTCAGTCACCTATCAGGGTTCTGATATTCTCTTTACTCAGCGATAAAATATACTGAGTTTCCTTTTCATTAATTCTAGGCCATAAACTTCTAGAGATGGCGCAATCATTCCTGGATATTCAGGAGTTATTGATTTGGTCTTTCGTTATTAGGTCTATCTTCCTTTTGATTACGCTAATAGGGACGTTTAGTCCCATGTCTAATTGGCTACTACTGTCTGTATATGATATTGACCCCTTCCTTGCCAGTGCATCTGCTATGTCATTCCCTTCTATATTGCTATGTCCAGGAACCCAGCAGAGTTTGCCTCGATATTTTGCTACTACCTTGGATCTTATAGTCTCACTGGCTAATGCTTTGATAGCAGCTTGGCTGTCCACGAAAAAAGTGATCTCTGACGAGCTCAGTTATTTCTCGTGAACAATTTCGGCTGCTTTTTCAATAGAATAAACTCAGCTTGAAAGACACACTCATCTGGGAGTTTGTAAGATTTTTTAATATTAAGAGCTTCAAAAAACACCCCAGCTCCTGTTCCTTCTTCCATTTTTTACCCATCAGTGTAGAAGGGGATACCCCGTTCACTGAGTAGTGAGTTGGGCTCCCATCCATGTCTTTCGGGTATTATAACCGAGAAGTTTTTTCTAAAATCTATTACGGGTGGAAAGTAGTCAGTGGTCACATCAAGTCCGGCATATCTTTGACATGACCAACGGTGCTGTGCTTCCAAGAGCCCATTTCCTTAAGTCGAAATGCACTTTTGGCTGTTGTACACCTTATATACTCATCCAGAGCTGGAAGGTTTAGAATAATTTCCAGCCCTACTTGTGAAGTAGACCTCCGTGCCCCCGTTATTTCTATACAGGCTAATCTCTGTACCTTGTTCAGGTTTTTGAGGAAGCTATCCTTTTCTACGGCTTTCCACCATATAATCGAACCGTAGATAAGTATGGGACGAACGATCGCCGTGTACATCCATTGGATGACTTGCGGTCGCATTCCCCACCGGGTACCGAAGGTTTTTTTGCATGTGTAGAAAGCACAAAGTGCTCTCTTTGTTCTTTCCTCTGTGTTTCGTTTCCATGTTAGCTTTGAATCAAGGATTACTCCAAGATATTTGGCTTCATTGGAGAGTTTCAGAGGTATTTCATTTAGCTTGGGAGGAGTAAAATCCTCTAGTTTTCTTTTCTTCGTAAACAGAACAAGTTCAGTTTTTGAAGGGTTAACCCCGAGACCGTTTTGTTCTGCCCATGAAGATAGTTCATTAAGTGCAGATTCCATAATATCCCTGATAGTAGTAAGAAACTTACCTGATATCAAAATTACTATGTCGTCTGCATAGGCAAAAGTTTACTAAATACACTAGTTAACAGCGAATCTATTTTATATATTTTTTATTTTTATATTATTATATCACCACTAAAAAATTCGTGTGCATGCAAATTTAATATTCAAACTGAACTGACGTTTAATTATGTCATTTATTTTGGTGTGTGTTTAAGTAAAAATATGTGAAGCACTGTAGGTATGTTTAGTGAGGCTGTTCAGAACAGTTTGGAGCAGTTTAGAACACAAAAGAACAAGTTTTTGCTGTTCGGTGAGAAATGTTCTGTTCTTAACTGTTCTGACTTGCTGTTTTGTGCATCTGTCAACAATTTTGGTTGAATGGAAAGTGAAATATGAAAAAAGATCAACGTGAACCCAAAAAAGTATATAGCTACAAACATATTTCGTATTAAACTAGTATTTCGTATATTTATTTTATATGATAATTAGATTTAAAAGAGAAAATACTTCACAAGATTATTACTATTTGACACACCGATTCAATTTAATTATTTGAAGTTTGCGCAGTTAATTAACAACGACATGCCTCACCAGTATTTTATTAAATAAAAAATATTCTCAGCGAGGCACTAAAAGGGGTCTGTCATGTTTTCCCGGTTTAGGTTTTCCTTAACGAAGTCTTGCCAGGGCCTTGCCTTAACTTGCCCAAAACTTATTTTCCGCACCCATCCAAAGTGCAACCGACTCCATTTTCTCTTGTTTTACATTAAATTATTTCTTTAAAAACTTTAATTTGTTCTCATCCGCCTTGTTTGTTATTCGTTTTGATTTCTTAATTTGACAGATCTCAAAAGAAATAATTCGAGGCTCGAAAAAAAGTAATCCGTAAAGGTGATATTACATTGTCATATATATATGGCAAGTTTGCCAAATGAATATGGCTCAAAAATGTCATATAAGTATGATAGTCATATTTATATGACAAAATATATAAGACTCCATATATATGACAATCATGAACTATTTTGAATTTAAAAAAAATATATGATTTAATAAAACGTGATTGGTCAAATATATCGTTTTTTTTTAAATATTTTATTTTTTGTAGCAACTGTTTCATATTTGTAAACAAAAATTGGCAGAAAAAGCTTGTGAACATTATATGGCATACATATATGGCATAGTCTATTAATACTTGTCATATATACAAATATTGTGCCATATTTTTTATTACTAGCATTGGTCATATATATATGACAATGTAATATCACCTTAAGTGGGAATAGTATTAAGTACTATTTGTTTGCATTTCGAAAGTGTTACAGGGTACCAATTCAAAAGCGGAACGAAAAACATTTTCGAATAGGCTCAAGATTTTACTCCTGGGAACGAGTCGACAGTTGCCTTAGAATTTCGAAACAGACTTTCCGATTTAGATACTATCCCAAGCATAGTGAGAAACATTAGGGACTTTTCTGGTAATCCAGGCGAGTTCAGCTCCTAAAAGAAAAGTGTAGATAGGAATTTAGGGATCTTTGACCATTTGAAGGGAACCCCAAAATATTTGAAATACTTAACTTATAAGGCATACAAATATTGGAAATGCAGACGTTGCACTGGAATCATTTAATACTCCCTTAGATTGGGCTAGCATTCCTCAATGTCTAGCCATACATTACGTGGACAAACGCGATCTGGGAACATTGGAGTACCAGATTATGCGATTACGGTTCAAGGTGGAAAGAAAGTTCATGTGTTTTACGTATACACCCATATTTCTGTAATCTTAAACAACATGAAATTCCTAACGCAAACTTATAGAAATAAAGCTTTGGATACATTTATCAGGGGCTTGAAAGGGGATCTGCCAAGATCTACCTCATACATTGAGCCTATGCATGAAGCTTTCAGAACTATCGCACAAACCAAACAGCGTTAGAACGTGGACAAGAGCTCGACTACATCTATACCGATTACTCCAAGGCTTTTGATCAACTCTCTAATGAAATAATTGGGTTTCCTCCAGGGCTCATCTCTTGGATTTCGTCATTTCTCGAAAATAGATATTACCAGGTTAAATTCCGAAACTCTTTATCTAGCCCTTTCATTGCTTAAACGGGAGTTCCTCAAGGTAGCCACCTAGGGCCTCTTCTTTTTATCTTAGCTATTAATGATGTATCACTCTGTATACGTTATAGTGATATTTTAATATTTGCCGATGATATGAAAATTTTTAAAAGCATTGAATCTGCCAATGATCGTTTACTTCTACAAGAGGATATTAACAGTTTTGTTATTTGGTGTAGTAAGAACGGTTTGAATCTAAATCCTATTAAATGTTAAGCAATTAGTTTTTCTAAAAAACAAAATTCTTGTTCCTTTGATTATAAAATATCGCAGCACAATTTACGCCGCGTTTATAGTTTTAAAGATCTTGGAGTTTTCTTTACCTCCAATCTTGATTTTGCTGAGCATATCAAATTTAATAGTCAAAAAGGACAATTCTATGTTAGAGTTTATTAAAAGATGGTCTAAAGAATTTCAGGATACCTATGTTACACTAGCTCTCTACAAAAGCTTAGTCCGCCCTCATATTGAGTACGCTTCCCAGTTATGGACTCCTTTTTATGAAACCCATAAAAATAGGTTAGAAGCCGTACAACGTAATTTTATTCGTTTTGCCTTGAAAGGGTTACCATGGTCCGATCCATATAACCTTCTTCCTTATGAACATCGGATTAAACTTCTTCAGATTCAGCCTTTGTCTCAAAGGAGAATCAATAATGATCTTATTTTTATTCATCAGCTTATAACTGGCGTTATTGATGCACCTGATTTATTAAGTTGTATTAATTTTAACTATCGTGGGGCAACTACAATATCCGTAGTTTGGATTTAATGCATTTACCTCAACACCGTAATAATTATTGCATGCATGAGCCTTTTACCCGCATGTGCAAGCTTTTGAATTTGAGATCAATGCTCTTTGATTTCAACATAAGTAAGAATAGTCTAAAACATACATTAAGGACCAGTGCACCACGATCTTAAATGTTTATATAATAGTTTTCATTTTTACTGTAATTTAATTTATGTATACTTATAATAATGTAATAGTTTTGTATCTATTGTTTTTTTTCTAGTTTATGTCTTCTTGTAGTTTGTTTTCGCATACTAACTACTAACACTGCACTAAGTGATGAGCCAGATGAACACTAATTTTGTGTTGGCAAATCTTTGTTCGCAAGATGTTGCTTGTACTAAACACTCTTCGTAAAGATCTGATAGCGTAAAAAAAAACAATATAATGCACAAGTTTCAGTGAAAAAACCTAACCACGAACCACAGTTTACTTTATTAAAAAAATCAAATCCCTCCCAGCCTAACCAATCACGTTCATTTCCCCAGCAGAACTACATTCAAAATAACATATCACGTTCCTGTCCCCAAAATTCAAGAAATCACAGTTACAATAGTCCCTTCCAAAAAACTCCTAGACCTCAAAATAACAACTTTAATCTCGTCCCTCAGCGCACTTAAAGCGCATTCATCAGCAGAATCAAAAGCAGTAAGAGTAAGGTAACTACCAAGCTCGTCAATTTAATTCAGCTCAACAATACCTAACAAGCAGTGTAGCTTGAACCAATTCACTTGGCCAACGGCCGGTTGCGCAGAGTTAGGATTTAAGAGGACAAAAATGTTTTTTTTTTACTGCGAGCGTCGAGCGAAGCTATAAACAAAACTCACCCTCCTTAGTGCTTCAAGGCTGTTTTACAATGCGACGAGAAAACGATACGTCAGCGTGACAAGATCTCTTCACAGTTAGTCTCTCTTAAAAAAGAATTTTAAACATTGAAATAATGCACAATAAAGCATTTCTCGTCGTCTCGTCACGTCATAAAGTTCGAAAAATTGAAAAAAAAAAAACGCAACGTGACGACGAGAAATACTCTATTATGTATTATTTCGATGTTTGAAACTCGTTTTAAAGATAGAACAACCGTGAAGAGATCTCGTCTCGTTTTATCGTTGCATTGCGAAACAGCCTTCAGTATGTTCGCAGCAGCGATAATGACAACAACGCCAGCATGTACATCTTTTTTCCAGTGATTTTTGTGTATCTTTCAAAATTAAAGAGATGAGCAGATAAATTTGAAGAGACCTGCGCAGTAAAATGGCCAACTAATTTGGTTCAAGCTATATCACACAAGTCCTATTTCAAAATGATTTGTTCGGTGTATACAATGGCGCAAAATTTTAAACAGCCTGGCGCAAAATTTTAAACAGCCTGTGTTGCGATTTAGGGTACCACGGGGAAGTTATACCCCGTGCTAGAAAAGGGGGCTGTGGCATGCTTGCATTTCACTCGGCCTAGCTCGACGGATGGGGGCGGTTCTTGCCCCTTTCCTTGCACCTCCCTCTCAGCAATCAAAATAAACATGCCTGTTAGGGGATAGGATGGGAAAGGAAAAGGAATGTTCAGGATAAGGATGAGGAGTAATCATATAGAAAGGAATATACACAAATCTAATGACCTGTGCCATTGTATGGGAGAAAGGTTAGCTCCAAAGTCGATTATTGCAGAGAAGAAGATTTTTTTTTCTGTAAACTAAACTAACAGCTATCCTAACGGACAACTAATCCCTAATTCTAAGTTTATATCTCCACTGGATATAATAAATAATGATTTTCATTGTAAAATTTTAAAAATAACCTATAACTAATCTAAGCTTAAAAGTATAACAAAAAAAAAAATTCTTCCCACCTAAAAATCGGCCTCTTTCCCACTGTCTCCCATACAACGGTTCGTCAAGTCTACAAAAGGCCTTGACAGATGCTGGTGTCAACGATTGGCCTTCCCCTCCATAAATTTAGGAGATAGCCCCTAACTCAACCCCCAATCACAACCACTACTATTGTTACTGTTAATTCTGCCACATTCCTAGTCGGAAAGTATCGTCGTCTAATTTCCTAGTAAAATATGTCATATTCCTAGTCTTGAATGTCCGTGTCGTTCTCTTATTTCATCGTACCTAATCTGTCACTGCTTAATTTCAGGAAGTCGGCCTGGCCAGGCCTCCACACACCGTCGCAAAATGAAACTCTAGCCCATCATGTTGAAAAACACAACTTTATTTTAATGGATATAAAAGAATTAATTTATTTTTGGCCCTATGCCTTAAAACAAAATTATAAAAAAAAAAATTGATAAACAAAGAAAAGTAAAAAAAAAAACTCTTCAAGTAAAAACAAATTAAAAATTGTCTAAAAAAATTAATAAAAGGGGAAGATCAAAAATCAAAATACAAAAAAAAATATGATCAACCAGAAAAAAAAATCTTCTTGTATTGATAGCTGCCTTTATGCGCCGATCAATCTAATGTATGTAGGTTACTGTTTTTTATATATTTTTGTTTTTATATATATAGGTAACTAAAGTGACTTACATTTCGTTTCGTCGTCCCACGAAGTCCTGCCGGCAGCACGTTCCTGATAACGGTATGTAATGCGGCTTTTAATTGCGAACCTTTGAGTCGCGCACTTTCTTTCTTGGTATAATATATATATATATATATATTAGAAAAGTCTTTTGTTTTTCAATCTTTAACACAACTACCCTCTTTTACACTCTTTAAAATTAAAAATTGGATTGATAAATTAAATTGAGAATTCAAACAAAAAAAAAAACTAAAAAGTTATAATAAGAAAATTATCAAAAGAAAATTAGGTACGCATGTATCTACATACAAACAGACGGCTGCAAACACAGCCATTCGTCTTACGACCTCGTCGCAGTGGATCAATAACGGAATTTGTCACTCCATCATTCTGAACTCATTCGGATCAATTCCCAGTAACATCGACTACACCATCCCAAAATTACAGTTTGATAAAAATTTCCAGGTAATCATCCCCTCCAGATCCAGCTGGGAGGATTCGGCATTTGTGAATAATGAATTTATTGATTTCTACACTAAAGGATCAAAAACTAGTGACAGGGTTGGTGGAAATGTATACTCAAACAGACTAAATCTAAGTCTCTTTTTTCGCCTTCCCAATCACTGTAGCATATTCCAGGCGGAACTATTGGCGATTAAAGAAGTCGTATCTTGGCTTAAGAAAACCGTGATATCAAACACGGATATCCGCATATTTTCAGATAGCCAAGCAGCCATTAAATCACTGGACTCTGTCTCTACCAACTCAATAACAGCCTTCAATTGTCGATCATCTCACATGGAGATGGCACAGCAGCTTAAAATTCACCTTTGTTGGGTGCCGGGCCATAGAGACATTCCAGGAAATTGTATGGCTGACGAACTCGCCAAAGAAGGAACAATGCTAACTATTTTACCAGACAGGTTAAATATAGGCATTCCTATCGCTACATGTAAACTTATGCTGAAGCAAGATGCTATACAGAAAACAAACCTCAGGTGGAACAACATCACCATTTGTTCGGCGACGAAACAGATTTGGCCAACACTGAATCTGAAGCGCTCTAAATGTTTGATAGCTTTAAGTAGATCACATATCTGCTCCGTAATGGGTGTCATAACAGGACACTGTCTTATAGGCAAGCACGCAACACGGCTTGGTGTTTACTCTAATGACTTTTGCAGAAGCTGCATGGACGAAGAAGAAGAGGAATCGATTCCTCACCTTCTTTGCACATGCCCTGCTTTATCTCAAAGACGCAGACTCCATCTTGGAGGCTTCTCCTACAATGACCCTAGTGATCTGGCAAATATAGATATAAATAATCTCGTTCGCTTCGTAAGAAGCTTCAAGTGGTTCAACGACTAGTGAGGAAGTCCCCTAGATTCAATGTGGTATCACAATGAACCAAATTATGGTCTAAGTGAGTCGGCTCTTGCTGGCTACCACGTCAACCTAACCTAACCTATCTACATACGAAAAAAAAAAGAAACGTTTGACGTAGGTGTTATTCCAAAGGGCACCCGTTCTTTGTCTTGACACCCCGGACTATACAAATAGTTATTTTGGTGCCGTAACAGCTCAAATCTTAACTGGCGGTAGATCTGCAAGAATCACTCGTACCCCGTTCTCAAAAAAACTGTGCAGAAAAGTCGTTCTAATTTTTGAGGGCTCGCACCAAAAGCAAGCAGAGGTTAGGATTAGTAAGTTCGTGTTCACCACCAAACAATATTTTCAAACTTCGAAGTCATTATTCATCTTATGCAACTGCACGGCTTTATTATTTCTTCTATCTAACTGACTTAATCAGTCTTTTATTCTCATTTAACTTCATAATAACAAAACTATTGCACAAAATTATATCACAGATTCGAATTCCTACTACTACTGCCCACTACTATTTTCAGTATCCTTGATACTGCTACCGTCCGCAAAAGGAGATCGCGCTACCTACTCTTTTCGTTCATTTGTTGTTGTCGTCAAATTGAAAAGTCATTTGGCATTTCGTAAGTAAATTTTGTTAATAATTGACAACAAATATGCATCCAAATAATTCTCGTTGGGTTTTTTAAATAAAAAGAATGTAGAATTATATCTTATATTTATACAGGAAGCTATATCATATTATCAGAATCATCAAATTACGAATTCATTGGATAGTAGGTAAGTAAAAGAAAAATCGTTTTATATTTTTTTATGGTTTTGCATTTCATCTTTCTTACTTCAAATGTTTTCTCTGTTTTAGCTAGCACCCCTTATGCATATGTATGCCTACAGTGCAACAACACAATCGGTCTATAGAGCAACAACACACTCTACTTCAAGGATAAGTAGGTATCGAGTTGATACCGAGAATGTTTCTAGTTGGTTTTATATGGCTTGACTTAAGAACCATTCTGAGGCGACAACCTTTCTCTCAACATAACTTTATATATATAAAGATATTCATTTTATTTCGTTTCCTTTTCCTTTTTTTTTACTTTTAGGTCATCTTCATCATGATCACTTGGGATTCTGCAATCCAGAGGAGGTATATCGAACCTAATAAAACAGGACAGTAAGTCTCTAGTACAAGCCATCGATGGATTGTGTTAAATAATATATAACACGAACACCTGTACATCTGTGGGTGCCCTTGCCCCTTGACGTACGTCAAGTATGTTTTCTAATTTAGCTGAATGGAGAGGTAGGTCATATTGTGTATGCTAGCTGTTATGGTTCGCACGGAGTAGATAAATACTAATAACACTAACACCTAATAAGCGTTCATTATCATATTTATTGTTCAGTTGGAATCATCATAATTTGACTTCTCATGAATGTTCTACACAAAAATACTGGATATAAAGATATGAATCCTCGGCTATCAGTTCAGTTTGGCTACAAGCTCTATCAAATAAAAAATGAGAAAGTATGTGTAAAAATGGCGGTATAAAACTCACACATTCACAGTACTTATCTTCACAACTCACACATTCACAGTATTTATCTTCACATCACTCTGCTATATAGTTGTTGGATTTCACATCTATTCATTGACACAAAACTAAATTACAAATACAACAATGTAAAGAAATGGGTTTTGGAGGGTGAAATGTACGAAAGATTCATATCTTTATATTCAGTATTTTTGGTTCTAAATGACAAAAAATGTTAAACTAGTGATGATCAGTTCTTTTTTTTTTCTATACGAATAAAGCTAACTACCTACCTACTAGTATGTATTTTATTTATTCCTCGTTTGTTATGTTTTGTTTACTTTTCGGATCGGAAATTAAAAGTGTAGTGAAATTGAGCAAGACGGGGATTCACTTTGAGTGAGAGTAACATGGATATATCTGGTGAACGTTTTTTTTTTCCTTATCTTTGGTTAACTACGAGATTCGATACTTTCTGAAATTTGTATTTTGAACAGGAAGCAACAATAATATTTTAATTTGAGTGTAAAGCCTTAACTACATTCAAGACTTTTTGCAAAAAGTACAAAAGTGAAAAATTAAAACATGCGCTAGAAATGCCTGTGCGCGAAAAAGCCCGCGAAAATAGTGTTTGATTTGTCATTTCAGATTGATACTACAGACAAAGCACAATTTTTTTGCACACAGGCATCTCTTAGGATATTTTTGCTCATCACATTTTCACTTTTTGCGCTACTTTTTGCAAAAAGTCTTGAATGTAGTTAAGCCTTACGGAAATACAGGGATTGAATTATGCTTATATTTTCTGGTTTGTGGGTAAGTGTTATTTTGTGTTTAGAATCTCTCTTTTCACGACGACTCACGTAACACCTGATGTTAAGGTATTAGCATGATACTACTTAACAATTTTCTAACTTTAAAACTCTTTACTAAAATATTCTTAGTTTTAAACGTTTTCTAACTAGTATCATACTAAACCTATTTCTCTAGCTGAACACGCCTAAAACAGTGACAGTTGAACCCATTTTTGCAATTGTAGCTGCCAAAGTGACACTTGGATTTAGTATGATACTAAAAAGATAAAATAGGCATTTGGCGATTTTAACTTTAGTAAAATGATAAAAAGATAATACGATGCTAAATCGTTTAAAATTTGGAAAAGCCTGTTTTTAACCTAGCATCATACTAAAAATGCTTTAACGTCATATTAAATCTTCATATTACGCCAAAGTCTTTCTATGGCGCGAGTTTCAAAAAAAAATCCAGGCGACGGTGTTGGATTAACAATGAAAAAGATGACGGTGTCGTTACGGAGTCATCTGCAGTGACTGTTTTTTCATCTTATTTGTCGTGGCTCACATTCACCTGATTGGAGGAATTCCTAAACGAAGTTCATTACCCTATAATGGTATAGGTAATCGATTTCAATCTTTATTGGTATTTATATTCATACAATATTCAAAAATACCAACCGCCAAATAAAGCTTTTATTCAAAAGCACGAACCTATCTGTTGCTATAAATACCTAATTGTGAATCCTTATAAGCTTTCCTATCACGTACCTATTACCCTATTACGATTGAATAATTACAAATAGAAGCGCCACCGGATTCTCTGACCGCTAGATGGAGGGAAATCAAAACAACCACTTTGGTATTGCAGTTGAATTGTTGTCTGCCATGCCAGACAAGGTCAAAGTACGTTTGTTGGACGAAATTTATTTTCAAGGGTTGTTTTTTTTTTTTTTACTTTTTTTTGATGTTTTGGCGCTTTCATGCAATTTAGGATGATGACAATAATGTTTTAATTTGTTGCGTTTTTGGCCTTTATGAGTTTGGTATGAACTTTTTTTACTCCTAATTTTAAAGTTTTGTAATTGTGTAGATAGGTAAGTAGTTTGCAGCACGAGACTATATGTCGAACAAGAAGTGGCAGTTTGGAACTGTAGAAGCAATCTTGGGTGATCTACACTACAACATCAAGTTGGATGGCAATCGGTGCTGGAAAAGACATGTTGATCAGCTGAGAAAGATAGGAGAGAAGATAGGAGAATCATCGAATGGTAGTGTGGTTACTGATGAAGCAAAGAAAGGTTTTAATGACGATCGATTTTCGTTGGTGGATAAAAGACTATCAACACCAGCTGTAAACGGTCAATTGCAAGATACTGAACCGTCTACTACCAATCAATTACAAAATGCTGAATCAATTATTGCAACACCAATGCAGAGTAATGAGAAGACTTCGAGTGCAGCGGAAGCGCAAAATGTACCAATGCAAAACAATGATGTCAACCTTCGGTGATCCAGCCGAGTGAAGAAAGTTTCCCAACGATTGGAATATCCGAATTGAGAACTTCCACCAAACGTTAAAAACTCTAGATGGGGGGAAAACAAACACACTAATAAAGATGCGAACAGTATCGGTGTGTATTTCTATTTGTTTGTATTGTTGTTTTCCCCCCATCTAGAGCTTCTTTTCGATTAAAGAACTGTCAAAATTAGAAAGAGAAAAGACAGAGTCAGATTCTGGAAAAGCCCAATTAATTAATCTATGAATTGTAAATTTTGAAAACATTTTGAATTTAAAACTAGATTTTATTTTGAATTACTATATCCAAATTAATAATACAAGGTTTTGACGTTTATTTTTTATCTTTTATATAATAATAATTATGTTAAATAATCAATAACTCTTATTTTACAAATCAATATTATTTTAAATAGTCGGGGAGAGCTGTCATAAGTGGCAATTGTCAATCTACTACTTTGTTAAAAATAAAATGAGATCTTAGTCAGTCAATAGCCGTCTTTGATTTAACATCTACTTATATTGCAGATAATGATGATTTATTGTTTTCTCTTCTTAATCTTCGTAATCAGCTTCATTTGTTGTCGTCAGGTCAGCAGCAAGAGCAGCCAAATCCTCAGCATTAGTTATTACGCATCGTAAAAACGTAGAACAGTTTTTGACCTCTTAAGTTTGATCGTAGTTTGCAAAAGAGAGCGGTTTTTCGCCGTTAAAGATTCATGAAAGAAGGCTGTTTCACAATGCGACGAGAAAACGAGACGTCAGCGTGACGAGATCTCTTCACAGTTGTTTTCTCTTAAAAAAGAATTGTAAATAGTGAAATAATACATAATTACGCATTTCTCGTCGTCACGTCATAAAAATCGAAAAATTGAAGGTTGTTTCACAATGCGACGAGAAAACGAGACGTCAGCGTGACGAGAAACGCTTTCATCTTTTTCTCGTTATAATATCGTTCCCCAATTCACAATGCAGCGAGTTCTTCACAACGAGTTCTTCGTGTTTGTCAGTGAATTTGAGAAATAAGATACAAAGTTTGCTTCTAGTACTTTTGGGAGTGTTTGTTTACAAAAAAGCAAAAGGCAAAAAAACACCAAAAGTGAGCAGAAGAAGACGGTGGGAATGTTAATGAAGACAAAATTAATAAGTCACAAAATAAAAACACTTATTTGCTCGCCATTTTCGGTATTTTATTTATTTATCTACACAATTTTAATGTATATAAATACAAATATATATACGCTCGGTGTCCTGTTCTCAATTGTCAAAATGAAAATCGTCGTCTAGTCGCGTCTTTTTTCAATTTTTCGAACTAATGGCGTGACGAGAAACGCTTTATTGTGAATACTCTGGTATATTCTCATTGCTTGAAATTGGTTTGACAGCTACGACGAGTTCTCGTCACGTTCACGTCTCGTTTCCTCGTCGCATTGTGAAACAGGCTTGAAAAACAGATGCAACGTGACGACGAAAAAATACTTTATTATGCATTATTTCATTTCTTTTTTAGGAGAGAACAACCGTGAAGAGATTTCATCACCCTAACGTCTAGTTTGCTCGCCGAATTGTGAAACAGACTTGAAAACTACACAGTCGTTGCTATTATCATCGAACCCTTTCTTGGTGCGATGTCATTCGGTAATTAGCATTGATCGTATAACAGTGCTCTTGCCGGCCGGGGTCAATAATTTTATAACAATTGGTGCGTGTTGATAGTTATTGTTTTGATTTCTTAAACGGAGAATACTTTTCAGCGAATTAAACATCGATTTTATATTTTCGCTGGGTAAACAAAGAACACTTTGAAGCAGCCCGTCGCTACTTATTTCTTTTTACTGGTATTTTTCTTCGGTTTGATCCAAGTGTTAAAATATTGTTAATGTTTTCGCAGTGTTGGTTTAGTTGTTGCTTTAGTTGGCCATTTTCCCGTTTAATAGTGTCTATGCTATTTAATTTTGTTTCAATTATTTCAACTCTCTCGATCCAACCTTCAATTGAGTTTTTAAGATCAGCGATGTCGTCATCTATTTTTTTTTTGGATAACCTATCTTCGGACTCCGAAATTTTTAAAGTAAGAGAAGATGTAATGAACTCACTTTGTTTAAGAATTGCATTCTCCAATCTGGTCCATATATCCCCTGTGCCTTCATCATGTTTTGACTGAAGTGATGGTGACTGACAACTTAGTGCCTGAAGAAACAGGTGTATTTGCCGCTTTACGAATACTTCTTGATATGTTTATAACTTATTGATGGGTGTGAAGGGGCAGTTTTAGAATTTTCACTCAATTAAGTACTGAAAAGGGCAACAAAGGAATATAAGACTCAAATTTTTGTTTCAGGTACAGATTTAAAAGAATTAAAATTAAAAATAACAAACTGCTGGGTCACCCATATGCACCGGACTACATTATCTTATAAAAATACCCACTACACAAAATAAGTTTTCAATAAGTTTTTCACTTCGACAAAAATCCGCCTGTACACCATTATGTAATACCTACATACATATATGTATTATTCAATAAAAATAAAACAAAACTTATTTAATATTATCCATAGAAACAAAAGAATAAATTTGATTTTGTTTTCACTTGAACATTCGCCAAACTACCTTACTCGACAGTATAATATAAACCTAAGTGAAATTTTCTCCACGAGTTAAATATAACACTTCGCTAACTAACGTTTATTCATACGGGGTTAGTATGTTGAATAGAGTTGTCTTACCTGCACTTTACAACAGGAATCATTTTGAAAAACTGAGTGGCACTTTAAGGTGCTTTTTTCTTATTTACCTACTACATTTTTTTCTTAGGTACTACCTATATTAAAAAAAATAGATTTAGAAAATGCTGGTTTTTCATTTGTGTAGGAATATTTTTTTGCAACGAAACTGACTTGGCTCATTGAATTTAGATGCAATAATTTAGTAGGTGAACTTTAAATCACATTATCACGACAGGTAGAGTAAATACGTCGAAAAAGCGGACTTATTCATTAATATTTTATGATTAAAATCAAACAGTCGTGATAATTCCACGTCTGAGAAAGTCGAAACAAAAGTCTTAAATCTAAAATTTCAATATTTTACACGCTATAGAAACCAAAACAAAGTTTACATAAGTGCGATTATTAAAAATTACTTTTTATTAATACAAATATTGAGAAACAAGACTTTGTGAGAAACACTTCACGAACGAATTAGAAGTACCTACTCATCAGTTATCAACCAGAAGGATAAGAAACAATGTTTTCCTTGCCATAGCTCGAATGGACTTCCTGCTGTTAAGAAAAGAGCCTTTGGGTGTATATTATAATTGACTTTTGTGTTTTCTATATCTCCCGTAGGTCAAGGGTTTTCTAATTTAAAGTGGTAATAGAAAAGCTAAGTTGATACCGTGTTTTTTCTTTTTTTTTTGGTCAATTTAAACTATAATTACAAACATATACCCACCTACATACCTTCCGTATAATGCTTACTTTATGTTACTAAATTCCAATAAAAGAAGAAAGAGTCGACAGAAAAATCTTATATGCAGTTTGTAAGGGCTTAATATGTACATACAAAATCTATAAAGTTTAATCAAAAAAATAATGGGGTATTTCTTGTATTTAGGAATTCGCATTTACTGTAAACAGTGTTATAAGCAAAATGAGAAGAAAATATCACTTTATTTGAAGTAGGTTTGTAGTTTGACCTCGAAAACTGTGCATTTAGGGTTGGGGTCGAAATACTGTAGGGTCAAAATACTGTATTTAAAATACTGTATTTCAAAACACTGTAATTCAAAATTCTGGTTACACAAAATTCTGTATTTTAAAATTCTGTACGGTCAAAATTCTGTATGGTCAAAATTCTGTATGAGTAAAATTCTGTATTTCAATATTCTGCTTTTCAAAATTCTGTATTTAAAAAAATTGTTTTGATAATGTAAAAAAGTGCGCACTTTTTTACATTATCAAAACAATTTTTTTAAATACAGAATTTTGAAAAGCTGAATATTTAAATAAAGAATTTTACTCATACAGATTTACTTAAATACAGAATGAACATTGAAAGTTTGAATGAAATGAAATCTTATATTACAACAATTTTTCTTGTATACTTACTGTCTAAATTTGTATTAAATTGTAAGGAAAACAAAATTCGGAAAATTGCTACACTCAAGCCTCATTATACATATTATCATATATCATAATGAAAAATTACCCTAAACAAAATATAAAAAATATCCCCAAAATTGGAGAAATTACCCTATTTTCAAAATGAAAAAAAAAACTGGAGAAATTACCCCAACTAAATGAAAAAAATCCATTTTTCATACTGAAATTTAACCGAAAAATTTAAAAAATTAAAAGAAGCCTTAAAACAATGAAAAATGACCTCAGTTCATAAACTATTATCAATTTTTTGTTGTTGCTTTTATATAAATTTTTGGGGAAAATTTTGTAAGTTTTGTTTGGGGCTATTTTTCAATGGGGCCAAATTTCATGTAGCTATTTTGTACATTTATTTTAAAATTCATAATATTAAGATTTTAATCTAAAACCTCCTTAAAAAACTCAAATTCTATAATGAATTTTGCAAATAAAACATTTCAGACTTGTACCAATATTGCTGAAGAATTTTAAGTTGCATCGTTAAATTCTACAATTTCCACATATCGAGGTTTAAAAGAAATATATTCACGAAAATAGAATTTATAAAACGTTGGTAACAAATAAGTATTTTACTCGTTTGTAAAGAGATCGTACTTGAATGATTTTTTGTAAATGTAAATGCAAAAAATTCTATTTGAACTTGTACGTGCTTAACAATGATATTGTTAACAATTTTTTCTTCGAAATATAGAACTTGGACATAACCAGCATTTTGGAAAACAGAATTTTGCACTTACAGCATTTTGAACATACAGATGTTTGGATATACAGAATTTTGACATACAGAATTCTGAAAAACAGAATTTTGGTCGTACAGTATTTTCAAAAGAAGAAAAAACAGAATTTTGGTCATACAGGATTTTGATAGCCAGAATTCTGACCCGCTCCCACAAAGAACAGCTAGCGTTGGCACAACAGGGGCCTTACGAACATGCCCAACAGATGCCTTAAGCGTTTTTCTGCACCTACTACCACCCGACTTACATATAAAATATCTAGTATCCTGCAGCGCGATAAGACTAAAAGAGTCGAATTGTTGGGTTGCCAGACCTTATGGTCATAGTAATATTAAAAAACTGATCCCTATGGACATGTTCTCAACAGCCACTGACTACTGCACTCCTACTCTGGACCTCAGTTCGGATTTTAAAGTTATTTTTCCTACCAGGGAGGAATGGAAAGATGACCTCGTGACGAGAGGCTTCGACACAACTATCTTCACTGATGGTTCAAAGATGTAGTGTGGAGTTGTTTCGGGTGTTTTTTCCGAATCTCTGAACATTTCCAAATCTTATCAGCTTCCCAACTTCGCTAGTGTTTTCCAGGCGGAATTGCTGGCAATCAGCCGTTAAAGCTATCGCTTCGCCACTTTCGTCTTCCAAATTGGTTCGACAATGTCGTGATGAGCTCGCAAGCCTAGATGGGAAACTCAAAGTCTCTCTTATCTGGGTTCCAGGTCATCGTGGCATTGAGGGTAACGAGCGGGCAGACGAACTGGCCAGGCAAGGATCAGCCCTTCATGACTCTCTAACGGAAAGAGTCAACATTCCTCTTGGAGTTATGAAGGGCAATATATTATCAATTTTTCTAAAGTTTTCATTTCGATGCGAAGACAGCTTTTCTGCATGGTGATTTAAAAGAAACGATTTTCATGAAGCAACCACCAGGATTTGAAGTAAAAGGACAAGAACATAAATTCTGTTTGCTAAACAAAAGTATTTATGGATGAAGCAATCTGCTCGTGTGGAATCAAACCATTCATGTCGCTTTGACACAGGGTGACTTCAATCAGAGTACAACAGATCCCTGTTTTTATTTCAAGAGTATTTTAGGTGATTTGGTTTATATTCTCATATATGTTGACGACATACTGTTGGCTATCAAGATTCCGGAGTTTATCACAAATTGTGAAATTCTGTTGAAAAAGAATTTCAAGATAAAGAATCTGGGACGAATTAAAGATTATCTTGGTCTTCAAGTTGAACAAAGCAAAGAAGGAGTATTTTCAATTCGACAAACGACATTCACTGATAAAGTAGTTGAAGAAATTGAACTGATAGATGCAAAGGTTTCAAGCATACCATTGGATCCAGGTTACATCAAATCCAATACAGAACCTGCTCCTCTTCAAGATAACAAAAGGTATCACCAATTCATTGGATCCTTATTATATATAGCTGCCAACACAAGGCCGGACATTGCTGCTAGCGTTTCAATTCTTGCTCAAAAGGTGAGCAAACCATCGAAGGAAGATTGGACGGAGCTTAAAAGAGTTGTAAGGTACTTAAAGGGAATTTCTCACTTCGAATTACATCTAGGCGGTGCGACAGAACCAACTTAGATTGGATTTTCAGACGCGAGTTGGGCGGAAGATAGGTCTGACAGGAAGTCTTGCAGTGGTTTCATTTTCAAGCTGTTTGGAGGAGCTGTCTTCTGGAGTTGCCGTAAGCAATCATGTGTTGCTTTGTCGTCAACAGAACCGAAATTTATCGCACTTGCAGAAGCAAGTAAGGAGACCATATGGATTATGCGACTTTTGTCGTATTTTTCAGAAACTATTCAACAACCTGTCACAATCTTCGAGGATAATCAAAGCTGCATCAAAATTATTTAAGGAGAAAGCTTCAACAACAGATCTAAACATATTGATACAAAGTATCATTTTGTACGTGACGTCGTCGCAAAAGGTTTCATCGACTGCAAATTTTGTCCGAGCAATAATATGCTTGCTGATATGCTCACCAAGCCTCTTGCACAAACAAAACTTAAGTGCCTGTTTACATTGTATTTTTGACAAAGCATATTTTCGTTCATCAAAATGTTCCTCGTGTTTACATTATAGAGAAAAAATTCTTTCATTTCAATCTACCCATCCCTATCTCACATCCTTAACAACCATGTATCTCTCACTCACACAAAAAAAACTCTTCCTGCTCAATCCGAAAACATTTATTCAAACTGGCGCATCGGCGTAATTTGGGTGGAATTAACCCTTCTCTTTCTTACTCACACAAAATCTACCCATCTCACTGGATGCGCCGTTCGTCAAAAATACAATGTAAACAGGCACTAAGGAACTTCGAACTGCATGTGGTCTCTACTATAAACGCAGGATTGAGGAGGGGTGTTGAAACATATACACTCCTGCTTGACTCTTCATTGTGGATCCGGCCTAAAACGTCAACTGTTGTTCAACTTCAACTCAACCTGATTTCATATACATAGAAAAAAAGAAATGTAGTTTCAACTAAATAAAGATCACATTTTGTATTCACTTCTTCTTGAACATTCAAGATAAGCGTTTCATTTTTATTATAAATTTTGCATAGAGAACCTTTTCAAACTTTTCAGATTTCGATATTATTCTGCAACAATAATGTGTCCCAGGTATTTAACTTCCGTCTTGAAAAGCGCACATTTGTCCGGATTTAGCTTAAGGTGTGCTTCTCGAAGCCTGTGGAATACAGCTTTTAGTTTACCACAAGGCTCGTCAAATGTTTTTTCATATACGATGACATCGTCCAAATAGACAAGGCAAGATTTTCAGATTAGTCCTTGTAAAACGCACTCCATCAAAACGCTCAAATGTTGCCGGAGCGTTGCACAGTCCAAATGGCATCACTTTAAATTGGCACAGGCCATTTCCTTTAGATAAAGCTGTCTTTTCCCGATCTTCTGGATGGATTTCTACCTGTCAATAGCTACTTTTCAAGTCTAGCGTGGAGAACCATTGAGCTCCTTCCATTGCATCCAAAGTATCACTGGTTCTGGGCAGAGGATAGCTGTCTTTCTTTGTCACATCGTTCAGCTTCCGATAATCCACACAAAATCGAGAACTTCGGTCCTTCTTTTTAACAAGGACCACCGGTGATGCCCAAGGGCTTTTAGAATTTTCGATCAGCCCATCTTTCTTCATGCACGATATCATTTCTTCAACTTTGGCTTGTTTGGCCAAGGGGGGACGCCTTGGTTCTGACGTCTCCTGTGTCGATCCGATGCTGCACAAGTTGTGTTCGACCATACTGCCAACTTGGTGAAGAAAATATGTCAGCATACTCATGAAGAAGGCTACCAGCAATACTTAGTTGATGTTGACTCAGATTGGTTGAGTGATCTTAGTTATCGCTGACACAAATTCACATTTCCCGACTATATCTCCCTTCCTCAACTTAACGATACCATGAGGTATCGATGACCACCAACATCGCCTTTTATTTTAGTCCAAATGAACACTTCAGAAGAAGACGGCAAGCATATGTCTTCTTTGATGACACTTCTTAGAGTTGATGATTCTGAAGATTGATGTCGGATATAGCGCGGACAAAGGCTTCAGTTCCGATCTGGTTTATTATTTTATTCCTGCAGTTGGATATGCAAGATGAGCCAGCCGTTCGATATCTGCTTGGAGTTGTTGCAGACTTTCTCCTCTTTTCTGGACTCTGGTATTGCGTTGGGCGCGAAAGACTTCTTGTACATGGCCATCTCCAAAGCGTTTGTCAATGGCCTGAACAAGAGCTGTGAAGTTGCCGTTCTTGTCGGCTGGGATGGTTTGCAATAATTCAGCAGCAGGTCCTCTAAGGGCAATCGTCAGAGCTATAAATTTGTCTTCGTCATCCCAGCCATTTGTTGCTGCGGCTGCTTCAAACTGTTTCTTGTAGATCGACCATGAAGTTTGTCCATCAAAGGTTGGTGGATGCATTTCTTTTCGCTTTGGAATTTCAGCAGAACTTTCTCGAGTCTTCATTTTTCGAACTTTATCCAATAATTCGTGTCCTCGAACTTTTCTTGAACTTCCTCGGGTTTCGTCTACTTTCGAATATTGCTTTTCGACGCCTTTAAAACGTTCGTCAAGAGCAATGAACTTTTTCTCAAATACGGTGATCTTACCTTCGAGGATGTTTTTCTGTTCCTCTAGAAGATTCTTTTGCTCAACACTTTGTTTTTCCATTTTTTGGAGAAGATTCTTCTGTTGTTCTTCGAAACGTTTGAGAAGATCTTATTATGGATTTTTGAGAAGATTATTTTGCTCCTTTCTTTGCTTTTCGAACTGGGCGAGCAGCAGAGCCATCATATTGGTCATATCTGAGCTAGTACTTACTTGCACTTCCGCCATTTAAATATTGAAAATTAACGTGTCTGGGTTTTCACCGTGTTGTCTTAAATGTTCCTGCAGACAAATAATGAGGTCATTTTTTGATCCAGCAGTAGAAGGACCTCGTTTGTTGAGTTCTGCTTTGAATTCAACACAATTTAAATCATTTAAAATTTTACCCATTGTCTTTTTATTTAAAACACACGCGAACTTTTTTTTTAGTTAATTTTGAAATTAATTAACTAAAAAAAAAACACAGATAAAATAAGTTTTATCCCTTATTCTGACTTTCATGTAACGTTATACCAAGGGTTCGAATATAAAACTTATTTATTTTTAATTATCAACCGTCAATTATTTCCTTTACAAATTGAACACACTTTACTTCACTCACAGACAAGAGAAATATACAGAAATGTAGAATATGGTCTTCATCGAGTTTAGTTCCCTTCTTTGATGTAGATGGCCTTAGTTGCCCAGTTTTTATATTATTTTATGATCATGCAAGTCGCATTGGTTGTCAAACACCTTATCTTCTATGCAAAATTTAATTCGCAGCCAAAAGCAAAAGTTTGCCTTTCTTAATACACAAGGAAGCGAGAGGACAATGAAGGATACAACGTACATACAACAAGATACAGAAACAGATACGACAAACAACAACATTCATTATCCAACTCGAGGGTGGTTTTTGTTTTCAGTATTTCTATTTCTTTTCTTTTCTTTATTTAATTTAGTGCAAATCAAGTTTGCGGAGGGTAAGGTCGTGATGGTCGTGCAAATAATTGTTTTTTTTTTTGTCAGACTGCCTAGATATAGGCAGACAGAATAGTTTTGCACTTAAATATTCTATTCTGTCTGCCTATACATCCAGTCTGCAAAAAAAAATTCGCATGAGCATCGACAAGCTTAGTCTCTCCAAACTTGATTTATGTATGTATTTACATATATATAGGATATATACATATAAATACCTACATGTATTTAATATAATATGTAAGTAGCTTTTTTATTTTTAAAATTCGATGCTCCTATTAATTTATAGTCGAACACTACAAACTAGATGCCTAAATGTCTTTTAGTCTTTGAGAAAATATAAAATAACAAAATCTTAATTAGTAGAAATATGATAAATATATGAAAACTTACTTTTGTTATTTTCAATTTTCTCGAAAACTAGAATACATTATGACATCTGGTTTTTAATGTTTGACTGGAAATTATTTGCAGCATATCGAATATTTAAAACAAAAATACTACTTAATAACGTAAAATTTTGAACAAAATCAGTTTGAACACAATTTTTTAATTTTTTTTTCTTCAAAAATTTGAATTTGAAAATAAATTTTTGAAAAACCGTTCACTAAAACAACTCTTTTCAAAAAAAAAAAAAAAAAGCAGAGATTTCTAGCTTTACAAACTTCCCATTTGAAATTATTGTAATCGTTCCTATACGTTCTTAGGTTCGGAAGCTTTTTTCGCCGACGATATCTCGAGAACGCATATAACGTCTGTATGTTCGTAAATACTTTCACAAAATAATTTCACTAAAATCAGTGAAAATCTTCAATAGATTATAACAAAAATCCAGCAATAACGATACCCACATAACATTCATACGACGAAGAAAGAAAATAACCAGGCTCGTAATAAAACACTCCAGATTTTTATTAATATGTAGGTACAATTGATGCTTACACTGTGACGGTTCCAAAAAGAAAGAGATGATTAAAGTTTCAATTTTAGCAACAGCAAAAAACTAACGGCAAAAACATGTTTTGGTTTAAGAGAAAAAGTACCACTAGAGAGTAAGCTCTAGTTTTAATAAAATTACAATTAACAGCTAGAGAGTAAGAAAAATAGAAAAATGAATAGGAAAATTATCCATGTTTGGCAAATGGAAACAAAAATAAGTTAAATTATGTAGGTAAATCAAATTATTAAAGTCAGATGAATAAATCGAAACAAATTATAAATAATTGATTAATAAAATAAAGAATTGATAATTAAATGAATAATAGTTTTTATTTTCTGAAAAACGTCTTTAAATAAATTTTATTTTACAGATAATAAGATCATAACGTGCAGAAAGGATTTTCAGAAAAATTCAATTAGCGGTTTTTTTATTACAGTAATCTAAAAAAAAATGTAAAATGGCTTGTTTCTCGAATATCTCTAGAACAAATAATGCTATCGACTTCGGCCTGGTCTCATTCTATGCATAATGACGTAGTGAAAAATTGGTAATACTTAAAAAAATTAACCCGCAGTTTCTTTTTTTTTTAATTAAAAAAAAAAACATTAAAAAATTAAAAAAAAAAAAATCGAATATCTTGAGATTTATTACACAAAGTTATACTTCATAACCGGTAGAGTTTGTAAAAAATTCAATTAACGGTTTTTTTTGTAGGCCAAAAAAACTGCTAAAAATTATTACAAAATTTTTGTTGGCTCGAATATCTGGAGATCAACTAATGATATCAACTCCGAAATAATCTACACGCAATACCATAATAATATGTAATTAATTGATAAGATTTGCAAAAAAATTCAATTGACGGTTTTTCTTAGGCAAAAAAAAACTGCAAAAGAAACTGCTAATAATTGTTCAAATATTTCGTGTCGCATGTATTTAGAGCAAACAGCACAACTGAAGTTTTTCGAAGATTTTTAATTGGTAATTTTTTTTTATAAAAAATAAAATCGGGTATCGAGTTTCAAAGGGAACCAAGGAACCCAGCCTCTTTTTTTCTGTATTAAGTCAATTAGTTTATAAAGTTGTCCCTCCTGTGCATTTTAGCATCCGGTTCTCTGTTTTTGACTAAGAAGTAGTAAAAATAAAACATTCAATTTTGAAAACAAAATTAGTGCTTAATAACGTAAAATTTAAAAAAGAACTGATATTTTTTTCAAATTTTTAAGTTTGAAAATTAATATTTCAAAAATTATTCTCGGCACGAGTACGATAACTTTGGCGCCAAAAATTGATAACGGTTTTTTTTATAGATAAAACATAAAACAAGTATATCTTACTATGGGAGGGGGGCCTATCTCACCCCGTTTAGAAGGTAGGGGCAATTTTAGAAAAAAATGACTTAAAATTAAAAAAGTAAATAAAAACAACGGCAACACTTATAATAAAATACTATACCGTTTTTGAAAGCCAGAAACCTGTTCTTTAATTTAATTATTTAAGTCAATAGTTTTCAAAAAATTTGCATGCAAACTCAAAATTTTGATAAAAAAAATGAAAACAAATTTTTTTTTTAAATTGTGAAATGAAATGCTAAATTTGCTTTCTGTGGAAAGTGCATATATGAATTCTAAATCGAACACAAAAGACCGAATGCTTTTATGTCTACTAGTTTTTGAGAAAATTATATTTATATTTAAATTAAATTAAATGATTTAATTTAAATATAGGATTGAAGAACAGATTTCTGGCTTTTAAACCCGGCATAGGTTTTCATTGTAAGTGTTACCGTTGTTTTTTTAATAACTTAGTTTTCATTTTAAGTCATTTTGTTCTAAAATTGCCCCTACCGCCTAAAAAGGGTGAGATAGACCCCCCTCCCATAGTAAAAAAATGCTTGTTTTTGGTCCCTCTACGAAAAACCGTTTTCAATTTTTGGCGCCAAAGTTATCGTACTCCCCCTTATTCTCTAAAACAGATTTATTAAAAAATAAATAAAAGAATAGATTTCTGTTTAAAAAAATATAATAACGCGTGCAACTAGAAGCTACATCTTTGGCGATCTGAACTGAATGAATTTCCACTGTAAATTAACTCCTAAATATTGTTCACGTTTTTAAAATAATCTTTCATCAAATGTCTTTTCCGTCCCTAATATAGATACGTAGGTAGAAAGATACTCACTCAGTAAAAATTTTTAAATACCTAATCGATTTTTCTATCGATATTTTTTTAAACAAATTATCCTATCATTTAGTGAAATCAGTAATGGTAAATCAATAATATGTATACTACCTTTACCTACTTTTCTTTACCTTCCTAATACCTATTACGAATTGCTTTTTATCTTCTTTCCAACCATTTAGAGAAATATTATGCACCTAGGTACGTACCTTCCTAAAAATAGATTTTAAAAAATCATTTTCTATTCACGAAAATAATTTTGGAAATCTACCATTACAACTAAAAAAATTAGAAAATGGACCTCAGAGTAGGTAGGTACTTTTCCCCTCGCTTCTTTTATTTCTATGGATTATCAAAAAATCCCATAGAATTTACCGGTCAAATATATAATTATCTATCAAATACCTACTATTTAATTTTACTCTATATTCATGTGAGCGTTTTGATTTTTGTAATCAAACGTAACCTTGAAATTTAACTATCAAAAAACAAAAACGTTCACTTCAAAAACTAAAATGGGTAGCTATCTTCTGAAATTTAAAAGAAAAACAATCCATAAGATATCAAAATGTCTAGTGCTTTGTGTTCCGTCTAGTAACACGAAAAAAAAAAATATTTCCAACCCCCGAGGATCGTTGGATCATCGTCATCGCCTCAGCCATCTAACATTAAAGCAAAAAAAGGTTGCGATGCGGTTGCATGTTCAATATTTCAATTTCCTACCATGCTGATGTATGACGCCTGGGTTTGTTTGGTAATCATACGAGGTATTGTATTGGGTATGCTAGCTTTTCCATTTGGTATGCTAGTTTTTAATTTTTTCTTGAACATGCTTTTGTTCTATCATTCTACATCTGTATATTTCTCTTGTCTGTGCTTCACTTCAAATATTTTATTGTCGCCAATCTCAATAGTATTAACTTAGAGCTTTACACTTCCGCTTTCAAAAATAAACTGTGTTGTTTGCTGAAGAGCTTCTGCTCATATAGTGAGCTGAATGGTTCGAGGCTCTACTCGAAAGCTCTAGAACAAAAGCCTTCTAGAAGGTTCCATTCCAGAGAGAGATGGCGTTGTATTCCATTCAGCGCATTTCCCTCTTTCTCAAAAGCTTCACAAAATTACACAAGATGGCGCTGTTGTCACATGAGAGCATATAAGGCGGTTATTAGACCGTAACAGTTGTAAGGCAGTGATTACACCGCTGCAGATAGTCAAGTAGCGGTTATATCGTTACAATATTATGACCAAAATATATGTGTCGCAATATGTTATATTTTAAATGATTTATCATCGATTTGTATCATTTGTATATTTCAAATCGTATGATAAAACATTAAATTATCAAAAAGAAATTTTTTCCTGATGAGTTTTCCTGATCGCTATAACTGGCCCCTAACGAGCAAACTGAAAACGAAATTTCGGGAATACGGCATGGATATTGTGCACACATAACACTGGCGTTGTCTGACACCACTGCGTAAAATGAATCGTTGTACATATCTTTCCCCATATCTATTGATTCGTAGACTATATCTGAGACCATATCCGCATTTTCAATTTCACCGCTCAGATCCCATGCGTTAAGAAATGCGCGTTTACCCTGAGAGTTATGCAGCATTGTTACAACTGTTTCGCTGTTACTAGACGAATTCTTCCATCCATCTTTTATAGCACCGAATCTTGTTGAGTTGGTGAATGAAAATCTTTGATACATTTGTTGTACATTTCATCCAGGAGTTAAAACTTTCGATTTGTAATCAATCAACTGTAATATCTATTTGTATAAATGTATATAGTATCTGTAGTAATGTAAATACTTTCGTTTTAAGAGACAACCGTCTAATGTAACAATTTAATATCTCCAAGAGCAAGAGATAGCTATATTTTTACCAATCCATTATTCAAGCCATGTTGGCATTTTGCTTATAAAAAAAAAAGAACAGGATGGCCATACATTCTAGCCTCCGACGAATTAAATGTAAGAAATACATAACAAAATCTAGATATATAAGCACTCGATGTAGTATTCAATAGGAAAGAGAAAGACTCAATAAAATACATAGGTACATATATACATACATTCATCCAGGAGTTTGTCCGACAAAGTTTTTCGTTTTGGGAGCACATCTGCGTAAGATGGCCTCATAGATTTAATCATATTTCTAAAATGTGGGGATTCAATGTTGTGAATCGGAATATTACATCCGAAAAAAAGGACGCTATAGCTAAATCCATTTCGTGCTTTCCTCACGGTCTTAAAGAATCAACAAAGGCATTTAAATTACCCATTTTCCTTGGCTTTGAAACTTTCCTTGAAGAAGGTTTAACAAGTTTTGTGAAAGACGAAGATGATTCTGAGAGAAGCGAAGATGACGAGGTTGTTGCCGTTGGTAATAGATCTGACTCTTCGGAATCGATATGAGCTTCCGAGATAAATATGACTTCTTCATTTTCATTGTTACCTTCAGTGCTTACTCCGAAAAATACATTTACAATTATTACGGTTTTGAACGTTGTTAAGCTTAATCAGTACATACCAGCATTAAAATGGAACCCTCGGAAGACGAATCCATATTAATGGTTTCTTCAGCAGCTTTATCTATGTTTTCGCCTTCATTTTGAGCGACAGCGATAAACCCATTGCATTTTTTACTGTTTTATGGAGTATTAATCGATGGTTAACTATACGTAATTTAATTGCACAGCTAAAATACATACCGATGCTCCATTAATCGTGATTCTGCCGTGTTTTGCAATGTTTTTTTTTTTGAAAAAATTGCAATAAGCACCATACTTTTTTCCGTCTCAAACTAATGAAAAGTTATTTCCTTCAAAATCCAGGGATTTTGGTCTTCCATAGAAATTCATTTTATATAAAATATATTAATTATATTTTTCCAATAATAGTTTTTTGCACTTTTCAACACACGGCAAATGAATGACAGCTCGACAGCAAAGTTTTCTTTATTTATTAATATTTTGACAGATAGTGACAATGCCTCTCATTTTCTCTCTTTTTTCTCAGTAATTTACTTATTTTACTTATTATTTACCTTTTTTTCGAGTTTTTTAACGATTTTTACCGGATTTTTACGTTTTTTACACTTATATACGCGTTTTTTACCTATTTAGACGTAGAAAAGGTAAACAATAGTTTTTTACATGAATTTGAACATCACAAACAAAATGTCAAATTTGTTAGTTTCGACCAAAAGCAAAACCAACAACTTAAATAAATCGGGTTTATATAGAATAAAGTGTAGTGAATGTGAAATCTTCTTAACGTTTTTAAGAACATAAAACATATGTATATTCGCACTAATCAAGTTTAAATTAGTTTTTTTTCTAATACCTACAGTACAGCAAGTCATTTAGCTTACCCAGAATGCACCGCGAGGAGTTAGATTTAAATTGCATACCGTGTCCTAGTTGGTCAGTTAAGTCAAGTAAGGTTCAAGTGTCTTGGTAAACAATATTTAGAAAACAGCTGTTGACATTGGATATATCTACATATAGGATAAATTCAAAGTTACTTTAAAACCAGATTCTTTAAATGCAAAAGAAAGTTGGCATACATCCAACCTCGCACCTACCCCAAATCCTAAAGTGGGCCAAGCAGGGGGTTTCAGGGAGGCAGCATGCCCCCCCCCCCCTACATACCCCACTGTTAATACGCTGTATTGCTTGGTGGGCCAAGCAGGGGGTTTCAGGGAGGCAGCATGTCCCCCTCTACATACCACACTGTTAATACGCTGTATTGTTGGGTGCTAGCACTGTATTTATGTAAGCAAGTTACATAAATACCAAAAAAAACATAAAAAAACTTAATAAACAAAGTAGTTCTGGTAATTTTCAATTTTCTCATAAACTTGAAGAGGTAAAGCCATCTAGTTTTCAGTGTTTGATCATGAATTTATAGGGACATCAGATGATTAAGTCTAATTCAGTATTTAACTTCGCAACTTTGAATTTAAAAAAAAAACAGAAACGTTTGTTTTATTTTTTTTTTGTTTGATAAATTTTGAGTTTGAAAGCATTTTTTTTCAAAAACTATTAACACAAATAACTAGAAGCAAATGATTCTGGCTTTTAGAAAACGTATAATTTTTGTATTGCTAGTGTTGCCGTTATTTAATTTTTTTTTAATTTTAAGTCATTTTAGATAAGTACCCCTCCTGCCCAAACGGAGGGAGATAGACACCCCCAAACATAGTAAAAACTGATTGTATTAAAACCCTTTACAAAAATCCGTTATTATTTTGCGGCGCCTGAGTTATCGTACTCATGTCCTCTCCTTTCTACTATCGAGGGTAAAAAAAATCAACCGGGGAATTCGGAATCGGAGTATTTTACTCCCGAAAGAATACGTCTCTCAGGGAATTCTTTCCCGGGGAATATTTCAAACTGGGTTGATTTTTTTGTTGCCTTTAAGAACATAACACAACGTCAACATTGACAAAATACTTTTATACTGCCATAAAACATAAAAGTATTGACAGTTACATTGATGAACACCAAATTTATTTTGGTTTTCATCAATGTGGCCAATGTTCATTGACAATGACATTGAAAAGCATACGAACGATCAATATTTAGCGAAAGATTAGATACTTGTTCAATGAATATTGACAATAAACATTGATCGTGTGTAGGGCTATTACTGGTTGAACACAAAACGATGGAGCCGCAGCCGGAACATCTGTCAAAATATTTATACTCACAAAAACAATGCTAGAGGACAGTGGAACGCTGCAGTTGGAGCCGCAAGGGTTGAAACACAGGTATAAAGCAAGGACAAATTATACTAATTGCACAATTGAAGGAAAAATTACATAAATATTATTTATAAATTTTATTCAATACCGAAGTTCAATCGTTTATATGGTAAAAATAACATAGAAAATACAGTTTCACTTTTTGTTCTTATTAATTCCATTTTTAATTACATATTATTATGCTAGAGTTTTTTTCAACAAAGTAACCGTGAAAGAAATTAATTCAATAGACATCAGCTTGGGGATTTGTAATTCACTATGTTTGTATATGTACAGTGATTGCACCTTTAGATTTTAGTTCCGCACGAACCTGTTGTAGATGTTATGGGGTACACGAACATATTCACTTTTGTGTACCCGTTTACATTTGAAATATAGAGTTCTACTATATACTATCTATTGACATTATATCTAAAGAACGACATCAGGCAGGTCGTGCGGCCTGGCCTAGGCCCGCATTTGGTTCTCATGAACAATTTTCCTTTCTTTGTAGTAGATCTCCTCAGATTCCTTGTCACACAAAAGCAGTACGACTCCTCCGAAAAGAAATATTGCGGCGCCCCATCCAACACCATACGCCCAACCGAACTCCCAAATTGGTCGGTTACCTGGTTGAATAAAAGAAATATAAAATAATTTTTGTATTAATTGTGCATTAATAAGTTATGTTAAATATTTAATTTGCCATTAGTAAACTTTACCTACACCTAATTTATTCACTTTCCATTACCTTCAAATCTGGCTGACGTTATAAATGAATTGTTCAAATAAAATTTTGTATAAAAAAATCTAATGATGATAAAATAAAATTCACTACTACTATTAAATAGTAAATAAATTACATATTTAATGCTTAAACTAGAAATTAGCTGCCATGGCTATCTTACAATAGCCTAAGGCTGTGTGTGATTTGGATTAAATTTGATCCCAAAATTAAATTTTTACACTTTTGAGGTGAATATAAGACGTCAAAACTTAACATGGTCCGGGGGCACGTTAAATTTAAGGTGCTAGATTAAATTTTGACGTTTACCAGCACCCACGAAAGGTTTTGTTTGTTTTCATGTGCATATAAAAAAAACAGTGATTCAATGAGGATGCATTAATAGGTAAGTCAAAATATAATTAAATGATTTCACTCTAAAAATAGTAAGAAAAAGTTGAACGCCACTTTGTATAATCTTGTTTCTAGAGCCACGATGAAGACTACTGGATTCTTGCTCGCAGAAAAGTAGAGGCTTTTCCCAAAGCAGCATAAAAATGCATAATCGATTCTCTGCATTTGGATGCCTGGACACCGATGATGTACAAGCATTCTATCCAACGTATGTATCTGTTCGAAATTGTTAACGATATTTTGACCTTTTGTGCTACATGTATGGTCTTTTTGGTCAAATATTTTTAGGCAAGTTGCCATTCAATGAGATCTTTCTGCATCCAATGGCCCCCGCCGTAAGATTTTAAAGACCTTAAACAACGATATTTAACCTATCAATGTTTTTCGTGGCATAACGCTGGAGAAATTACACGGGCAATTACTTACCTATATTTTTTTTGGAAATCGAAAGAGCCAAAGCCGGTCAGAAACAAGTTTTCCCAACGGAGTTCCAGAATATAGAACGGATGCTTTACTATATAATTTGTGCAAATATAACACTCAACCTTGAGACATGAAATTAGATATAAACGCATCCAAGGCACCAAGCTGTGAAACCCAACAAAGTTTGCCCTCATGTACCTTGGTGGAGATAAATAATATACTGCTGGCATAATTTGGAAAGAGTACAACATGGATTTCAACTTGACTAGCTGCTGCCATTAAAGCATGCAATACAGTATTTGAAAATTATGAATTTGGCAGAATAAAAAGTGCATGTTATAGGTTATGGTTTTAGAATTTTTGTGATGTGTACCTAGAGTGCTTGAAACCAATATTCCAAAACGGAACTGATGACCAGAAAGCACCGGCACGCAAAGCTCAGCATGAACTATTTTCATTCCAGATTCTTGGGACGATCTTTTAGTGCGGGAGCCGGTGTAGAAATCCCGTCGTCGCGGAATGGGGCGATATATATATCATTTTAAAGGTAATTTTACGCTCTTTCAGAAAAACTCAGGTCCTAGCCTGACTTATATATATATATATATAAAACCTGTTTAAAAGGTTTTGGGTAGGTAATAATAAAAAGCTTTAAGCGTAAAATCTTATTGTGGGCGTTTATTTGTTTAAATCGCGAAATTTATTACAAAAAAATGTGTTCCAATTTTTTCCAAAACTCGCGGACAGAAGAAAAATATGAGAATTAAAAAAATCCAATTTAATTTAATTCACACAGCAAAAAGATGAAATTGTATTCACCACTGAAGAAACGTCAAAATTTAATGTGGGATCAAATTTAATCGAAATTTTAAACGAATTCGCACACGGCCTAATACTACGTTTTCACCGAGCACTAAACCGAGATTTAGGTAGATTTACCACAAATCTCCTCACAAATCCCGTGATTTACCATACAAATTTAAATCTCCTCAAATCAAGATTTAAAATAAATCTCATTTAAATCTTCATAGGTGAAATTCGAACAGACCTATTCCCCTATTCAGCGCAATACAAGCTGAGGGAAACCATCTTTTTTTTTATCGTTTGACACAAAGCAAACTTGCCATCTCACTTCCACTTCATAAGAAAAATGACCCACCATCTGCATTTTGAAAGGTTCTGTCAAAATTAATCTATTTTTTAATCTTTTTTTCTGGTGAAAACACTGTTTGGGATTTATAAAATCTAAACGAGATTAATTTGCGGTGAAAACGTAGTATAAGATCGCGCCATAGAACGACCTACCCTCATCGAGGTACTAGATAAGAAGTATGTAGTTTTTTAGGTAGTGTCTAACTAAACAAGGGTTGCCTAGCATAAAGTGGTCAAGGCATAGAGCTGCCACGTTTTAAAGGTTATTTTTCGGGTTTTTACAATTATCTGACACAGCTCAGATGGTATGTCTTACGGACATAAACAAAATATCATACAAAAGCAAATTTTATTTTAAAAATTTAAAATAGGTGTTTTTTTAAAAATCGTAATTTCAATAGGGTAAAAATTAAGGTGTAAAAAAATAAGTGTCTAGAATCTATTTTCTAAACGAAAAATGATAGAGTTGGTTGTTTTTGTAGTCGATAGAATCTTTTATTATAAAAAGATAATTTATTTATATAAAAATTGTGAAAAATCTATAACTCGAGATATAAACGTTTGAATGAAAAATACTAAAAATCAGGGTTATGCTTTCTGAGTTAGGAACAGCGACAGAGCACCATCTTGTGTTTTGAATGTATAAATATAAGGGGTTATACGCCTGACAAAATAATTGGAAAAATTCGCCATTTTCAACTCCCCATATCCACCACAAGCTTCAAAAAAAAAAACTTCCAGATTGTTGTATTATCATGACGCTTGTACTTAATAAAGTTTTCAAGTTTTAAATGTGTCATTATATTGTACAATAAATTTATAATATTATTGATATGGATGGTTTTTAGAAGATAACACAAACTGTGGTTTGGTAGTTTTGAGTAGGTTGATAAGACTTTTGGACAGGCAAGAAGATGAGCCATGTAAAAAAGCACAATATTATAAATGAGATATTAATTAATAGTTTGTTAAACTAAAAAAAAGCAAAAACTTTCAATAAACAACTTTAGCAAGTCAACAGCAGTTATCCACAATTTCTCTCTTTTCAGTAATGACACATGTAGGAAAAAATTCCCCTTGCATAAGGGATTTTCGCAATTAAAACTGTGAAGTTCTTTTGTCAACTACATTATTCACTCTTTTCATTTTCTTTTAACAATGGATATATTGCTTATGTGTTGTTCAAAGGGTAGATAAGTGTCTTCAATAACCTCTGTCCATCAACTCCTACTCTCACCTTCCCGTGGTAAACATCGCGTGCCTATTAACCTTAACAGAAAATGGGATTCCAATCCCTGTGGACGGTTTTAGGTGGCAGCAAACGAGAGAGGGGGCGAGGAGTGTTCCCACTAAGGCACTTCTCTTTCATCCAGGCGGCAACGGAAGAATTTCCCAGATGGAATCAACGGCGGCGTCTACAGTTCCAGTCAGGTTGAACTACTAAGTGAACACCTTTTATGGGTTACTAAAAAGGTTACTAAAAAGGACTATTCACAGGAGAGCGACCAACGACCAACGAATGAACGAATATTCGTCCATTTTGACATTTCTTTCACATGGCTTTTCTTATTCGTCGCGAATCACCACCAAGAAAACATAAACAAAAGTGATTTTGAGGTTAGTCGCGCACGAACAATTTGTTCGTTGAAGTGTGGATCGTATGTGGAACGCGAATAGTTTGACAATTCGTAACAATCAGATTGGAATTCGCGACGACCAATTTGTCTTCTCCAATTTATCTTGTTTTAGCAATTAAAAAGCAGATTTTAGTATCTAAACATTATAATAAACTATATTCCTACGATTTTGTTCAGTATTTGTGAAGAATTTAGGTTTATAAATTGTTTTAAATTACATTTATTTTTTCATTCGTCGGTCGTTGGTCGCTCTCATGTGAAATTCCTTTGATTCAGCAAACTTTGCTCAATTAAGTGCTCAGTAAAATCAAGAGATGAGTTCAATTTTACCCCTTAGTACTTGTAATTGTTTAAAATTTCTTATCTGTTACCATTGTAAGACCAATTATAATATCTTTGTTGGTTTCTAGCAGTTCTTGAAAACACCATGTTTTGGATTTGGTTGTATTAATTTCTAGGTCCCATTTTTTGCAATAGTGAGATAAACGATTTATCATCAATTGGAGTCCCTGTGATGATTCTGATAACAAGACCAAATCATCGGCATACAACAAAACATTAATTGTTATCCCACACATTCTAATTCCTCCAGGTAAAAAATCAACAATGTCGTTAATAAAGAGCGAAAACAGAAGAGCAACTTTTTTGTCGTGAACCATTCCGAATACGTTGAACCATCCCATACAGCCATTTGAGAACCGATATACATTTCTTTTACAATGTGGATGAATTTTGTAGATATTCCAAATTGATGAAATTTGTAAAAAAAAACGCAATACGATTCACACAGTCAAAAGCCGACTCGAAGTCTACGAAGAATGCATATAATTTTTTAATCCTTGCTTGAAAAGCTTTGACAATCGAAGTCAGTGAAAAGATATGATCAATAAAGCAATATTTTTTTCGAAAACCAGCCTGATATTCTGTGAGTATGTTGCTGCCGTTCACCCATGATTCTAATCTGTTTGCAAGAATTCCACAAAACATTCATGAACGAAATTCCACGATAGTTTTCGACATGGTCCAATGGCCCTTTTTTGTGGATCGGAAAAATGACTGATCTTTTAAACGAACTTGGTATTACCTCGTTTTGAAGTACTTTATTTTATAGCGTTTTAAGTTGCGTTATAAATGCCGGACTTGCGTTCTTGAAAAATTCATAAGGGATACCATCCTCTCCTGGTGCCTTACCATTTTTTGCTTTCTGAATAACAACGTAGACTTCTGAAAGAGTTATCTCTTGATCTAACACCACATCGGTTGTCAGAGGTTCTGCAAAGTGATATTTAAGCGCAGAATTGGAGTGCAAGAGATTCTGGAAGTGAACTGCTAAGCTATCAGTAGCCACTTCTATTCCTATTGCGAAGCTTGAGCCATTTATCTCTCTCGTTATCCTCCGGAACTCTTTAGAGTTCTTTGTTTGGCCAAGAATATATGCTTGCTTATTTTCATACTCAGTTTTCTTTTTTTCAAACATAATTTTCTGTAGTATGAGTTGGCTTCGGAATACCACTTTTTGAATTCATGACAGTTGAAATTTCGCATGGCATTGAAAAGGGAGAACGATTTTTTTTCAAGCATTCATGCATTCATTGTCAAACCACTTTTGCTGGAACTTTGGAACGCTAGTAGGTATGGCTAAGGCAGTGGAGTTTCTAATACAGCACGTTGGTTGATTTGCATGCGTTTCGACAGATTCACTTACAATATTCAATGCCGTAATATGATAATCTAAGTTTTGTTTGTACCGTACCGCATCCTCTTATTTCCATTTCAGTTTTGGTATAAGTTTAAGTACTTTTTCTTGTAGCAAGTGTTGGTTTGTCCAATCAATAGTAATTGGCATGTGATCAGAGAAGTCTTATGCTGTACTTCAAATGTATTAATTAAATTAAGCCAATCGTTATTTACTGCTCAGTAATCGATAACAGAATTTCCTGCCCCTCCATAAAAAGTGAAATTACCATTAAGATCTCCTGTTGTGCTACCATTCAGAATAAAAAAATCATAACCTTGTAGAAATTCAAGAAAGAGTTTACCATTTTTTTACGCACGATGCTCTGTTGTCATGGTTTATTACAGGTTTATAAATGTTTTGCGCCGTGGTGACTTGCATGTTGGCGATTCTCGCATTCAAATCTCCAACCAATAACACATTTTTCTCCGCTAGGTGTAGGATTGCGTTGTTTAATCTTTCAAAATCTTCGTACCACTTATTGCAGTTGATGTAGAACGGCACAATGGCCGCGTTCAACAGCACATTTGACAGTTCTGAACTGTCATTTTTGGAGCTTCTGATTGGCCAGCAGTCATAAAAATTCAGTTGACGTCGATTGACATTTAGTTACGTTTCTTACGTTTTTTTCTGAATTTTCAGATGAAAAATTCTATCTGAAAATTCAGATGACGGCTAAAAGCAACAACAAAACAGTTCTTGATCCAGTTTTTTTTTTGGTGTGTGGTCTGATCGTCTGGGTCTCGTATTGGTTTTCGGATTTTGATTTTAAAGTGCAAAAAATAATAAAAACAGAATAAATAATTTCAGACTTTTTTGTGCGTTCAGTGTTACGTTTTTCAGAACTGAATTTTTATATCTGTCAAAAACGTGGTGATGAACGTGGCCAATGTACATGTTGTTTTGACATAAGAGTTTCACGAACGTTACTCCTTCGTCGAATGCGTAGATTTTTTATTGTAATAGTTTTATTCCAAAGAGACACCCACCACTTGCATGACCTCTTACATTGGATTTTGTTTCTGCTACCCAAAGTAATTTATATTTGCTATAAGATACGGTGTGAATTAACTAATGATTTCATATATTAAATGAGCTTCGTATAAAAAGAATAAAGCGAATTTTTGTATATAATCGAAAAAATCTTAAATCAGGATTTTATTATTTAAACCTGACACGTTATAAGACAAAATATTACTAACATTAAAATTAAAAGAGCTGACGGCATCACAATTTCAATTTTGTATTCGAATACTAGAATTTTGTGAAAATGGCGTCCCTGGTGTTTCGAATGGTCTAGTCCCAGCCCATTTGGTGTAACGTTGATTTGACATCAGTTTTACAGATTCAAAATTTAGTTCCCTAAACATTTCTCGAAGCTTGTTTTCTCCGTCCTTGTTTTCGTATTTAAGTGTGTTATTAATATTTAGATAAAATGATTTACCCGATCCTATCAAATACTTGTTTTTTATTTGCACCGTCTCAGTTAGTTTTCTCATTTTTATAATTTTCCTGTATACTAGCAGAATTCGGCGTTTATAATGAAGTTATTTTGATACATCAGGCTGAACGAAGACACCTGTACCCTTGAGTTTTGCAGAGTTTCTTAGCATATCTGTTGCGGTTTTATTTGATCTAGTGTTAATCTTAATGACATCTGACATTTATTAGGTTTCTCCAAGGAGAAAACGGTTGAGATCTTTTAACTTTTCTTGCGGATCAGCATTGCCATTCGGGATTGTCAGGATGATGTTTTTTCCTTTCATTTCCCTGCTTTGTATTTCAAGTTCTTCCTCTAACATACTGCATCTGATTTCAAAGCTTTGTACTTTATTATATAACTCTTCATTTTGTTTTTTCAGGTTATCGATTTCACTAGTTAATCTTAAGACATCGTCGCTTGTACCTAGGTTAGCCGTTGCTTTTGCCAGCTCAGTATTTATGGAAAGATCCACTACAATTTAAATTTTTTGAAAATCGGCATCGTGAAGAAAAACAGAATTCGGAGAACAAAGAAATAAAACACGTCTTCTTACTCTGATGAAGTGGATAAAAAGGCAAGAAGTTTATTCAAACGATAAGAGATACAATTGGTAGTAGTTGTTGACAACTTAGAAAAATCAAAATGTGTAATTTAATAGAGTTGCCACTTGTATTAATTTTGAAGTTTACATTTACAATTAGCCAGTTCACGTTTCTAAGATCTCACTGAGCAAGCTCCGTCAGCTCCACTAAGCAGAAGGAGAAACCTGAACAAAAATTCTCCGCTAGAAGTCAAAACCAATTTCCATCTCTTTTTTATTAATTAATCAACTGCGACAAAAAATAATTGGGCAAGCGAATCCAAAAAATATCAGTCTCAGTTTTTTGACAGCAAAAGTGAGGAATCTCACTGAGGAATTACGTTCAGATTTCTGAAATTGCTGAGATCTCTGAGATCTCAGTGAGCTTGAGAAACCTGAACTGGCTAAATACTCCCACTTAAACGTTACAAAATTAAGTTAAATCAAGTAAAAAAAATTAAACCCATACCCTGAGCACAAAATACATTCTTCAGTTTAGGAACTGGCTTTGTTAAAAAGTCTGCCAGCATATAATCGGTGTCTATATATTCCAACTTGATGTTACCTTCTGAAACTTCATGCCTCAAAAATTGGTGTCTGATGTCGATGCCCTGTAGGCATTTAGTGCAGCGAGATCAAGAGCACTTTTGTTGTCGCAGTATATGGTAGGTACGCAAGTGCTGCCCGCACCCGTCAGCTCTTCTAATAGTCGCTTTGGGTAAACGGCTTCCTGTGTTGCTGCCGATAGCGACATATATTCGGCTTCAGCTGTTGAAAGCGTCACTTTTCGTTGTTTCTTGGAATTCCAAGGAACAGCTGCTCCTTGTAGTAAGAACGTGTAGCCTGTAGTTGATCGCCTTTCGTCAAAATCTGACGCCCAGTCTGCATCACAATAGCCAGAGATCGGTTTTGCATTTTTGCAGAACACGAGTTTTGCACTTGCGGTACCCTTTAAATACGCTTTAGTGCTAACCAATGGGGCTTACCAGGGCTTTGATTAAATCGGCTGATTGTACCAACGGCCTATGCTAGATCAGGACGTGAAACCTGAGCAGCATATATGAAGCTGACAACCGCCTCTTGATATGGCACATCTCTCATCTCTTCCTGTTCTCCAGGGGACTGTGAACACATCTGCTTAGACAAAAGTTCATCCACATCAACGGCTACTATCAATTTTTCTTCTTTCGAGGTTTGGAAATAAATGCATGGATTCAAGCGCGACTTCTGCATCCCAAATTTAAGAAGTGCAGCATCTAGCTTTCTGTTCAAAAATCTGCTGGATTGTTTTAATCCGTACAGCGATTTCTTAATCTGCATACATGTTTGGGGTCTTTAGTAAAACTTCGGACTGATACATATATATCTTCTCTTCGAGATCACCTTGAAAGAACGCCGATACATCCATCTGGTCTATTTCCAAAACATATCGGACTGCCAAAGCCAGTAATAGACGAATTGAAGTGTAAGGCCGGCCGCATATTGGATGCGTTATCGTACGGATTTTACTCGTGCGAATACGTACAAACACGCACGAACAATCCCAACCTTCTAAGTACTATGGGAGTGCGCACACTGGGTGCGAGTGAGTCATACGTATACGTACGTTTACTTCCGACGTACGAAATGAATCCGATCTTGTTGGGATTTTTAAACACTTTCGTACGTTGAAACATTGAAATGTGTGCAAAGAGAACTTCTATTACATCAAAGTGAAAATTAAACAAGCAGTACTTAACGAGTTTCTCAAAACGATTTGGAAATATAAGTGATCTTATTATAATAGGAAGCAGAGGCAACTGAATAGAAATTACGGAAGGTAGTAGTGCGAGAGTTAGGAACAGGTACCATGCATTGCAATTTTTAAGAACTTTAAAACAGTATAAGTGTCGCACTGGAAGAATTTTTAACCCAGAATATAATGGAAAACTATGATGCAGTCGGTTTTTTTTGCTTATTTTTTTAATGACATATTTTTGTAGTGTCAAAATCGGCTTGATTTTGTTTTAAATACATTCCACCATACTGCTACACCATACTGTAATTTAGATTGAAAAATACCATAGTAAATTTTTTTAAGCAGATCAGGTGAGCACACTTTTTGGAGGTAGAAAAAATGGCTGAGAGTGGAACGGAAATACTTAATTAAATTTTCAGATTGATTGCTAAATGACATCTTAGAATGGATTAAGAGGCCTAAATATTGAAAAACATAAACTTTCTCAATTTTAAAACAATGATCACTGCAATTGAAATTATAAGAGTAAGTAATCGAATAGGTTATTACCTACCTAGGTTGTAGAATTTATACAATGGCAACTTAATTTGAATCTTTGGCATTCAGGCTCATGAAAAAAAAAATTCCGGTTCTATGGAGCTCTGTTGGGAAAGACTAAAGAACATAATTTTGGTTTTAGCACTTATGACCAATTTATGTTCCACGAACCATGACCTCAGAATATTTAAATCCCAGTTAATATCACTGACTAGATCAAGAAGACTTTCAGCGCCAAATGCACGTCCAACGACATCCGCAAAAGCAGTAACATTAGATTTGAGATTTAATCTGAACAAAGAATTAATATATGTACATAAGGAACAAAATTGGTCCTAGCATTGAACCTTGGGGTACCTCTATAATAGTAAATTTAAACTCACTCCTAACATTGCTAATTTTAACTCTTAGTGGTCTATTATTGAGATACGATCTAAGCCAGTCACTCATAAAGCTTCTTAGACCCACATTTTCAAGTTTAGTAACTATTATATCATGGTTCACCATATCAAACGCTTTAGTGATATCGACGTAAAGCACAGCTGTGAATCCAAGTTATTAAAGATATCGGTGCAGAATTTCAGAAGAGCATCTTCCGTCGATTTTCTTTTCTGGAAATCCAAAATGCAGGGGATTTAAAAATTGTTTTTTATTTAAAAAATCAATGTCTTTTTTTTATACTTTTTTCAAAAATGTTGCTAATTGAAGAAAGGTCTGTAATTGCTTACATCTTTCTCCGATCCTTTTTTAAAAATTGGGACAATATCAGCACATTTTAATGCTTCAGGGAATATCCCTGAGAAAATACTTTTATTAAATATAAATGCTAAGACATCTACTATGAAACACGCGATATTTTTAAGTACCTTAGTTGAGATTCCTATGGTCCACAAGAATTGGAATTTTAAAGACTGCCAATACATTTAAGGAGTTCAAGACCAGTTATGGGTTCAAAGAAAAATGAAGTTTGGGCCAATGGATCACCACAAATTATGCTAGACCTACAAAATATTCAGGAAGAGAAAATGAAGTCTGTAAGGAGTTTGTTGTATTGACAAAATAATCAATAAATGCATTAGCAATTACGTTTTTATCGGACACCACATTTTCATCAATTTTGATAATGATATCTTTTTTCTTAGATGTAGATTTGTTTAGGATACTGTTTACCGATTTCTATTCATTTTTAATGTCACCTTTAGCCAGATCAAATTGGTTGCCATAATAACGGTCTCTGTACAGCGGAACTTCTTTTTTAAGTTTGGAACACATCGTTACGTATCTGTTTTTTAAATTATTGTTTAGAGGATGTTTTGCACATTTGGTTCTTGGTTTATTTTTCACATTGATTTTTCTTAAAATATAGTTGTTTATCCATGGTTTTAATTTTTTTACATCTTTTTTGAATTGTATAACTACATTGATTAATATATTCTTTTAAAGTTTAAATAAAAATATCATAGGCTTCAGAGATATTATCTTCTAAGTAAACTAACTGCCAATATTCATGAGAAAGTTTAGTTTTCAATAAGGAAAAGTCGATTTCAGTTTTTTCAACACTTGTAACATGACTTGAGTGTTCAAATTTACTTGCACAATTCACTAAAATACCCGTCATGGCGTGGTCAGTTATACCTAGGTCAAAAATACATTTTTTAACCGTGTTTAAGCAAATCGGCTAGTAAATTTTATAAAAGGAAGTAAAAATGGTCAGTCCAAAATTATTCTATAATTTATAATAGTTAAATTCATTCCAACATTATTTTATTTGTCAAAAATAATTACGAACACACTTCAAAAATAATTTAATTCTATGCTCATTTGACATTCAATTTGAAACTCTCAGAGATTTCTCGCATGAAACTTAATATTAGCTAAGTTGATCATAATTTTTTTAAAGCAAAGCAGAATAAAATAAGTTCAACATAAAAACTATGTTAACTTAGTTATGATATAGATTTATGATTCGTATGAGCAAATGGGCCTTAGTTGCTGAAAGTCCACAAGATGATGAATCTTATGAAGAAAGGCACGATCAGGGGGATCATTTATACTACACAAATAATAGTACTCAGACAGAGTAAATTACTTGAGAATAATTTATAGATAGCTTTACTATTATTTTCTTTTCTTAAATAGAGTTGAATACAACTGCAGTAAAGATTTGAGAATAATGGAGCTGAAAAAGGAAGAATCTAAAGAGAAAGAACCAGCAGACACAAAAGGATGAGGCTATTAGGACGTCTGTGAGGGGAATATATCTGCCCAAACAGAGCAATTAAAGCATCGCAACAAGAAACCACGATGGAACGCTGAAGATATCTCTTCGGCAATGTCCCTATATTCTGCTGGTGCCAGGGCCTATAGATACTTAGAAAGCGAAACTTTCCCCTTCCTGCCCCTTCAACTTTGCGTAGATGGGCTAATCAAATTCAAATTAAGCCAGGGCCCTATTGCACCAACAACTTATCACTAATCACTTGCAACTTATCATAAATCGTGATATGATTTTGTAGTGTGAGGTGACATAATTTCCCCGCACATAATGCATATGAACCTTGTGTCCGATTTAAGGTCAATACAAATTATTTCCGCGGACATTGTCTCATCCCGCCACAGCAAATTCGTACCACGATTTATTATAATTTTTTTTTTCTTTGCAGATGTTCCACATATGATAAAACTTTTAAGAAATCATTTTATTGACACTGGGTTTGTCCTTAACGGAAAAATAATTAATATCGAACCAGTCAAGAAATTGCTCGACCTTGAGAAGATTGATTTAAAAATTAGCTTTAAAATATCTAACAAGCATCTTGAAGTTAAGCGAAGTGACCGCCAGAAAATAAAATATGCCACTCAGCTGTTTTCACGTTTCTGTATCCATAAGACGATGTGTAACCTTAGGAACATCAGAGCCACTTCATTCCTTGGAATGTGCTGATTTCAAAAGGTCTTATGATTGGTTTGATGTTTTCAATTCCAAAAGCCCATCAATTGACTGTAGACCAAGGATGAGAGCATTAGATGAACAGCGGAGCATAATCGATAACATGACTGAAACTATTCGCAATATACGAACTCCAACACGTAGTTCACTTCTCCCTTTCCAAAAGGGCATTTTGTTAAGCAATGCATCTTTGCCTATTCTTTTAGATTACTTAAGTTCTAAGCATATTTTAAAATATATTATCTTATCACAAATAGACTTAATCAAGAAGACTTACGAGCTCTTCTTTGGAGTTATTAGATCTAAGGGTGGTCTTCATGACCATCCAACACCATTAGAATTTAAGTTTAGGTTACGTTCCTGCATTTTGGGTAAGATAATTTAATAGTCAATAGAACATACATGTTCGTGCTGTCCTAGATATTGGGTGGTGGTTTTACTAATAAAGTGTAGCTTAAATTATTAAAATTTTTTAATATAAAGTAAAAATTTGCAGGAAGGTCGGATGCCATCCAACAAGTAAGTGACCACAGCAACGTCGAGAGAAGAGACGACGACCACTACAACGATAACCAACTCATAGCACAAATGGTATCTAAAGTCTTTGCATCGAAAATTTATCCAGGAGCTGCTGATATTGAAGAACGGGAAATCGAATTACCAACAGACGAAGACGAAGAAATTTCATCACTTGAATTCAACGAGTTAAAAGACGATGCCGTTGAATACCTCGCAGGATGCCTAATTAAAAAGTGCGAAGTGCCGGACGTCACGAATACTTCCTGCAGTTTCAAAGTGGGTCGATGAAAAGTCGGAAGGTGGACCTCGGAAACAAAGCATTCTAGAAAATATTTTTATGAAAACGAATAAGGAACTTTTATATACTGAAAGAAAGTTTATGGAAACTCATTTAAAAAAAGCAGAATCGGTACATCTAGATATAAGTGTAAAATTGTTATTTTTTAAGTGTAAACTTTATTTTAGAATTAAATATTTAATCAGATTATTCTTAGGTGATTGCAACTGCAGTAAAATTAGAAAAATGAAATGAAATTCTTTTTTTTCTATCTCATCTCTAAAGATGACAGTGACGTCACAGCAAAGCTGTCAAAATGAAACAAGCATACATTGTTTTCTGTTTATCGCGACTCGGTTCTTTTTTTCGGTTGTTTCGTATTTCGCCTGTTTGACAGATCGGGTGAGAGGTGTAGAAATGTAAGGGGAATTCATCTACGTTTCTACACCCCTCACCATATCTGTCAAAATGACGAAAGAAGAAACGAATGAAAAAATGATTCGTGTAATCAGCCTGGTGGTCTAAATATACGTTGTCCGACTTTTCCAGTCCCGATCTCTTGTTCCTGGGTGAGTAGGGTAAAAAGTGAAAGGGATGTAACAAATCGTTTGTTCCTCAAAACTCACACAATTTTTTCATTCTGTTTTGGTTCTCTTTCACCTCCTTTCCAGTTTCTTGAGTGAGCTTAGTATAAATGTGTCGGGTATTTGATGGTGTGTGTACAAATAACTGCGCAAGATGAGGAGTCGTAAATTACTGAATTTTATTTTCGCTTAACATAACTATTTATAAAAAATTTCTGATCTCTAAATAACGTTATTCTAAATCATACAATACATCACAGACACTATAGTTCCATAGATATCGCATGCAGAAGAAAAAAATATGATCACTGGGACGTAGACGTACTTCCCAGTTTAATCAAATTTTTGGGCCCTATATACTATATATGATTATATAAAAAATAGATACACACATACACATAAAAACAAAACACCAGCTATAGTCGTATGTATTTTGGCCAACCGATTCGATTTAATAGAAAAAAAAGAAAAAGGGATTACAAGCAAAAAACATTGAAAAAGTTATCATTATTGTTTGTATGGGATGCGATATCTATGTAACTGTATTATCTGTGATTACATACATCGATAATAAGGAACGCTTTAGACTATTTCTGACCGCAATAAAAAGATAAAGTAAAAATAATGTGTGCGAAGTTAGCATATCAAGTGTCAGCATATCAATTTTTTTTGGAGTTCTAGTCGCATGCACCATAGTTCTATAGTTCCTGATAGTTTTCCAAAATAGTTCTGTTCGATTTCACCGTAAAAACGGATTTTAAAAAATGATATGCTAACTTCGCGTAACATATTAATTGTTAAAATCCTAAATGAAAATATTTTTGTTTAGATGTAAGAAACATCCCTTAAGAGTTCCTCATACCTAAAAAAAATAGTTCCGTTTACATTAGGGCCTAAAAAAAAAACAAAAAAAAAATAATTTTAATAAAAAAAGAAGACTTGTTATGGAAAAAACAACAGAATTTCAGAAATCACGGGAAAATTAATCCGGTTCATCGATGCACAAACATAGGTACAATGTGTCTAGAGTATAATTCAAAGAGTTTTCCTTTCAAATACATTTCTACTATACATATAATAATATTTTTCTAATTGTTTAAGATCCAACTTTCTAGAATTTCTCTTACTACATTGATAAGCTGGTACTTTTTTATGAGTTCCAGCTCATTTATCAATTCAATCAGATAGACCTAAAGTTCTTACAATATAATCCGAGAAGTTCCCATTTCTAACGCTTTTCTAACAAAAATGAAGATTTTTTTCTAATTACATCGTTTTTTCACGTATTTTGGTAAACGACCTTGATATGCTGGTACTTTTTTACGAGTTCCAGCTCATTTATCAATTTAATCAAATCGAACTAATGTTCTTACAATATAATCCGAAGAAAAAATCATATTTTTTGTTAGAAAAGCGTTAGAAATGGAAACTCCTCGGATTATATTGTAAGAACATTAGGTCTATCTGATTAAATTCATAAATGAGCTGGAACTCGTAAAAAAGTACCACCATATCAAGGTCGTTTACCAAAACACGTGAAAAAAACGATCTAAATAGAAAAAATTATATGTTTTGTTAGAAAAGTGTTAGAAATGGAATTTCCTCGGATTATATTGTAAGAACATTAGGTCTTACTTACTTTTTGTTAGAAAAGTGTTAGAAATGGGAACTCCTCGGGTTATATTGTAAGAACATTAGGTCTATCTGATTAAATTGATAAATGAGCTGGAACTCATAAAAAAGAACCAGCTTATCCATGTAGTAAGAAAAATTCTAGAAAGTTGCATTTAAGAAATTAGAAAAATATTATTATATATATAGTAGAAATGCATTAGAAAGGAAAATTATTTGAATTATACTCTAGACACATTGTACCTATATTTGTGCATCGATGAACCGGATTAATTTTCCGTTATTTCTGAAATTCTGTTGTTTTTTCCGTAACAAGTCTTTTTTTTTATTAAAATTAATTTTTTTTTTTAGTCCCAAATGTAACGGAACTATTTTTTTTTAGGTATGAGGAACTCTTAAGGGATGTTTCTTACATCTAAACAAAATATCATTTTTTAAAATCCGTTTTTACGGTGAAATAGAACAGAACTATTTTGAAAAACTATCAGGAACTATAGAACTATGGTGCATGCGACCAGAACTACAAACAAAAATTGATATGCTGACACTTGATATGCTAACTTCACACACATGTAAAAATAACACAAAAATGCAATTGATAGATAACACACATGGAACTATACCCTTACCCATCCCTTATAAAGATAAGGAGAACAGCCGAGTGTAATTTTTGTGTTATATTATAAATTCAAGCCGGCAGATAACAAACATTTACTATGTTCAAATAATATGTTCGAACAGTGTGAGTAAATCTTAATGAAAAATGAAGAGGAAAGAAATAAAGAGTGCAACGACAGAAATTCTTATTGGAAAAATCGGGTTATATAAACATTTCACCCGATTTCTGGAAAAAAAAAACTTATTGGAAATATCGGACAATTTAAATCCAGACTTATCTAGATTCCTGAATCTAACACCGGATCTCCACCTGAAATATTTTTTAGATTACCATCTGTCACTTTTGATAGAAAGAAAGAGCGATAGTATACCATGAAATGTTGGTTGGGCTTCGGTTATTTTAATAGCTTGATATTTCATTTGTCTCAAAGATTTCACAGGGAAAAGTTATTAAGTTAAAAGAATTAAAAGAATTGATTTATTGTTAATTTTGTTCAAATCAACAATAAAAAGACCAAAACTTTCTTTTGGCACCTACAATTTTTTCATATCTGTCATATTTAAAAAGTTATTTGGCATCTATTGTTTGTATTAAACAAATTTTGAAAAATAAATTTTCAAACTCAAAATTAAAAAAAAAGTAACAAAAGTGTACAAAATGATTTTGTTTAAAATTTTACGTAATTAAGTTCTATTTTTGTGTTTAATATTCAATGCTCCTATTAATTTTTAGTCAAATACTAAAAACCAGATGTCAAAATGTCTTCTAGTTTTTGAGAAAATTGAAAATAACAAAAGTAAGTTTTCCTTAAATTCGACTTCAATTCCTGATTTTGGTGCTCCAATGATTCTATTTCCACTAAAATAACTTTAACACGTTAACTGTCCCCATACAATTTGATTGAAAACTACACATACGTCCATTATTATTTCAAGACATCAACAATAAGTCCCATGTATCATATTTGATACACAAAATTTGTTTTTTCTCGTGCCACATACGTCCATGTATCATTTTTGATACATGAACAGAATTCGGCTTCACTGTCCCCATAGAAAATTATTTTAAAAAGCCCATACGTCCAGTCCTTTTTTTTCAAAAACAACATTATTATTTCGTAAGATTCATCATAGAAGGGGTTGGTTGCATACAAATTTGGTCACTGTTGTAAAAAAAAGGTTTTAGTTTTGTGTGCATTTTTGATACATGGACGTATGCTTACTAATTTTGTGTATCAAATATGATACATGGGACGTATGGGTGATTATCAGTTTGTATGGGGTCAGTGAAATGTTTTACTTATTATAAATAATGTTTTACCTACTTTGCAAAATAAAATATGTTCATAAAAAACTAAGGATTTACTTGTGTAAAAAGTTATTTTACCGAAACATTTTTCCAATTTTTGTTTAAGTTTCGTAAAGTATAAGATGCTACCTGCATGCTTATATGAAAATTATCATATTTAATTAAGTTTTAAGGCAATTTTGATGTTATAAAGATTATACATGTTTTTGTATCAAAAATGATACATGGACGTAGGCGGCATGAGAAAAAAATATTTTTTTGTATCAAAAATGATACATGGGACTTATTGTTGATGTATTTTATCTCTAAAACTAAATTGTGGACGTATGAATGTTTCCATACCAATTTGTATGGGGACAGTGAAGCCGAATTCCAAAATGTATCAAATGTGATACATGGACGTAGCCGGCACGAGAATAAATTAAATTTGTGTATCAAATATGATACATGGGACAGTTAAGGTGTTAATAACTTCATTTACAAACAATTTAAACAAAGAAATTGTGGGTTCTACAAAAAGGTAGAGCATGACGTTGTAAGAGTTACCGTTGTTTTTAAATAATTTGTTTTCTATTTTGAAGCAATTTTTTTTAAAAAATTGCCCCTCCTGGGTAAACGGGGGGGGATAAGACGCCATCCCATACAATTTTTTTTTGTCTCGACCCAACCTATATCTACGCTCTAGTTTTCTGTCACACCTTATGCGAATAAGTATTTTTAATCCTTTATTTTTTATATAGTGTGATATAAAAAATAAAAGATTAAAAAAATACTTAGGTCCCAGACGTTTTCTAACGCCATCCACCAGCCCTGGCTGAAAAAAAACCTGCGAGATGGTTGAATTTGTTATAGTAACGTGTAATTATAACTACTACACTTCACAATAATATGTAAATAGTTTTTTTTACATCTTTGTTTTTAAGTTAAACACGAAAAACCAAAAAAGACGACATGTTACACTTTTCTGCCGCTAGAGCTTGCCTCGGATTCACAGCAGTGTGACGCCAGAATCCCGACCTCAAAATTTTTTGACGAAACATGTGGCATTTGTTTGTCCATCGTTTGTCCACGATTGTCCAGGCAAAAAATCGTTGGTCCTACCTCAGGAAAAAAGTTACTAAGCTTTTCTTTTTTATAGAAAGTACCAACATATCAAAAAAAAAAAAAAAATTCGCCTAGCGCTCCCAATTTTTTACTTACGAAGACGGGACCAAGTGGGTTCGTTTGTACACCGGCTTCTTATAATTGTGCACCAAAAATTTTCGTTTGTCCACTCTTGGTTCAAAAAATATTCAACATTTCTTTTTTTATAGAAACTTTCCCTAAACAAAAAAGTCGTTTACTCACTGAAATTGAAGACATAGGAGGATGAGGCCAAGTGGGTTCAATTGTCTTATGATTTTTCAGCAAAAATTTTCGATTTTCCACCCTTAGTTCAAAAATTATTCAATTTTTCTTTTTTAGCACCCGACATGAAAAATAAATTTTTTTGCGGAATGGAATCAATTGTCCACCGTTTGTCCATGTTAGTCCAGAAAAAAAAAAAATTTCGACACTTAGTTCAAAAGTTATTCAACATTCCTTTTTTATAGCAACACCCCCAAAAACAAAAAAGTCCTCTACAAACGATTACAATTGTTCAAAATTTGGTGGACAATCATAAGGAGCCGGTGGACAAACGATTACAATTGGTCCGGACCTCCTATGTTCAAAATTGTGGGCAGTGGAGGCATTTTTTAATTTTGGGGTACTTGCTATAAAAAAGAAAAGCTTAATAACTTTTTTCCTGAGGGTGGACAAACGATTTTTTTGCCTCGACAAACAAATGCGATATGTTTTGTAACCGAATGGGTTTTATTTGAGTTATTTCAAAAAAAAAAAAAAAAAAAATTACAACTACCCAACACCAACTAGGGCAAGACCGACGACGACGACGACTCAACTGCATTATTTTTTTTACTATTTGTAAACAATTTACTCCAAGGGCAATGGAGTAATACTGTTTCGCTCCCACCTATGAAATGCAAGGTAGGATTGTAGGTTTTCCCTTTTTGCTAGGAGGAGAACAATTATGGTTAAGTCAGCACTTTACCATAATTTGAGTGATTGTCAGCAATCAACCATAATTTTAGAATGGTCAGCGATTTGTTGAATAAATTTTAACAGGGAATGTTAAAATGGTTGGGGAAGTCCACCTTTGTTGCGTGAGAGAATTTGGATGCAATCGGGTGTCATGACATTAATGAATCCGATTTGCACCCAAAAATGTTTGCAACAAGTACCTAAGTGAATTACACCCACAAATATTCACACCCACATAAAATGATTTACGCACAATTAAACAATTAACGTTTACAAGTGTAATTTTATGGGTGTGCATAGATGTGGAAAAGACAAAGGTTGGAAGATTCAGGTTTGTATGTTTGAGTACCTACGGATTGGTAGAGCTAGGGTTCTTTGGTAAAAGCGATCGGTAGGTACTTTCTTTTCCAAAAAATCCACCCGAGAAACCTGAAGCCATTATACCAGAAGAACGAAATTTTGGAGAAGGAAAAGAAAGTACCACTGGACGGAGCTCAAAAGGAAACCAGGTTACAGAATCTTCAAATGTGGGTAGAGTTAAGTAAGCGAGAATACCTATTTTAGTTTTTTTTGTATTTTTTTTAGAAAATTATAATTTGAGGGAAAATAATTCTCATTATTTGAGGAATATCCCTTCGGCTCCAGATTGTGGTTCACAATATCATATATGTGCATGAAGACATAAGAAATTCATATATGTACTTTTTTTAAATCCTCAAGATCATCTAAGATCCATAGATATATATACATATATTAACATCCAAGGATATATATATATACATATATATATAGTTAAAATACAAACCAAGCTGGGCCGTTGAAAATTCTTTTTGACGGCCTCAATTTTTTTAAAAGAAAAACATAAAAAAAAGGGCCGCTTTAACGGTTCGTAACGGGCCAAGGAGATCCCAGTCATAAAGTCATTAATCAAAGCAACTCCCGCGGGAATTAATATATCAGAAATTAAGCCGCATAAGACCAATTAAAATATCACCGCTAACTGCCGCCAAACACATTGTTTTCAATCCTGTGCTACTAAAGGAAAATTTTAAATCAAATTTTGATATCAAGTGTTTCCGTTTAATCTGATTTTTTTTACTTAAAATTTAAAACTTAAATTGATAAAATCTTAAAAATTTGCCAATTTGATCAAGTGGTATTTGTCTATTGTATGTATGCGAGTATATATATAGATATATAAATATATATAGATATATATATATATGCGTATATAACGTATGGAAAAGCAGAGATTGTTGTTTTGTGTAGTTTTAAAGCGCGGTAATATTTATAAATCTCTTAACTTTCAAAAAGAAAAAAAGGGAGCGTAACAAAGATCGCTACTTCAAACCAAGATCCATCGAGGGAGTGGCCACTGCATCGATCAATTTTGGGGTGAGTTATTTCATGTTGTAAATGTCCTATTGACATAAATTGTGTTATAAATATTGCCCAATTTCTGCCCAGAAAAATAATCGTTGCTAAAGAAAAATTACCACTTTCTTTATTTTAACTTTAAATAAATTCAACTTTAAATATATATACATATATATTACACATATAAAAAAATATAAAACTGTTAAATGATTAAGTATAAATCTAATTGAATTTCGAATGAAAAATGTATATGTATTTCGCTGCAAGCAACAATATGCATATAAATAAATTATTGTTATAGGAATTTAAAAACATGAATTTCTAGATTTTCTATAAAAAAGGGAGGATGAAGGGTTGATGAAAACAGAGTAGAGGGGCCGAGGGGAAGGGGACGTTGATAAAAAGGGGTTGTTTAGCGAGGAAACAACCAGGTAGGGTGGGAATTAGACAAAAGTATCTCGCGCATCAACAACACCGGGATGATAAAGACTGGCATTGGTTTATTTTGCTAACGAGGAGGATAATGGACCCACAGTGTGAGCTAGCTTGGGAGTCCTATATTTGGTGCCAGCAAATCCTCTACGAAGAACAAACTCGTTACAGTTTCGTCACAAAATTTTGAGGTCGGGGTTCTGGCGTCACACAGCTCGAGTTCACGGCGACTTTTATACACGTCATCATCAGGTCTCTCTTAATACGTGTGTCAAGTTTCAAAACTGTTGGATTTATTTCCAGGTGAAGTCATATTTTTTTCTTTGTTGACTGGACTACATGAGAAATTTTCATAGCATGCAATACAGCATTTTATCTCGTTGAGCCACAATGTAAAACTAGGGATGGCGGTTATTGCTAAATAACCGGCTTTCGGTTTTTAACCGGGAAAAAACACCGTGTTTTTAAATAACCGGTTTTCATTTTTTTAGACTTTTTTTTATGTTAGATTTTACATTAGGTTAATTTAATTGATTCGAAAAATATATTTTCAAAGTACTTATGTCGACTTCCTTTAAACAAAAAATTCGATTTTTTTTCTAAACATAATCGTTTTTTTTTTTTTTTTTCAATAAAAGGAATTTGTCCAGAAACATCGATTTTTTCTTATAAGCAAATTAAATGGAATTCGACATAAATTCTTTTTATTGAAAGAAAATAAAATCGTTTAGAAAAATAAATCGAATTTTTTGTTGAAAGGAATTCGACATAATATTCACATGTATCTTAAAATAATATCGCACTTATACTGGCAAGCATTTTAGTTTTAAAGAACTGGTGTTTTTAGAACCGATATTTGTAGACGTTTTTCATCAAAACTTTAACAAACAAAATTATAGGACTTAAACTAATGTATTTAATTCAATTAGTTCTTAAATCATGTTTCACTTTTATTGGCAAGTGTTTTTTTTTTTTAAGAACCGAAATCTGACTTTTTCATCAAAAAACTTAATCGTTAATTATATAATCTATAATCTAAAGTAAATAACAGTTTTTTTCACCCAATTGTTGGATTTTAAAAGAAAAAACCGGTCTGAACCTATAAAAAAAAAATTACCGAAAAAAACCGGTTAACCGAAACGAAAAAACCGTCTTCAGTTTTAACCGACCGGTTTTTCCCATCCCTAATACAAACTATTGGTCTCAAGTATTTATGGTCGAGTGCCATGAATTTATTATACAAATATACTTGGAATCGGTTGCTCTAATAGTTAAATTTTGTTTTATTTTTTTAAAGTTTTTGTGGTGCAATAATTTAATAAGTTTATAAAATTTGCACTTCTTCGAAAAAAAAACCTTTCCATCGATATATGAATTATGTCCCTCTGCTTTTTATAGACCGCTTAAATTTTACAATTTTTATTATTAAATTTATTAAAATTTACTTACCTAAGTTGAGTTCAGCAGCAAAACATACAGGATACAATATCAAAGCTGTCAATTCAGATAGTACTGTAACGAAAAAACAAAATGAAAGCTGTCTTATTGTTGGAAAGGTTTTTAATAGAGATGTCTACCAAATTGTCAGTTTCAAATGACAGCTTAAAACTTGGTACACTTGCAGATGAAATTGGCTTAATTAAAACAATCTAGCTATTTTGTGCCATAAAAAGAATAAAAATTCTTATATAAAGCATAAAATCATTTTAACTTGCAAGTTTTCTATAAAAAAGGAAGAAAACAATTCTCAATATTTATTTGCCTCCAAAATAAACCAACAAACGGCTGCCACTTAAATTCCATTGTGCCAAGAATTTTTGTTTGACACTTAACACCCCGACTCCACAGGAGATTTTTCTCTTCAACTAAATATCTGATATCCATATCAAGACATTTTCATATATCTTCGCTGGGCAAATCATGTCATATTTCATTTCCTACCTCGACTGCATGGGAGTTTGATGGTTGATTTTTTTGTGGATTAATGTGGAACTCTTCGGTTGTTGTATTCTAGCCCAGGAAAATTAGGCTTTCACTTCGAAAAAAATTTGATAGAGAGCTTTATTATTATGTCTAAATCATTTTCCAAAAAGTACCCTAAATTTGAAATGGGCTAAAATTTTTAAGGGGGGTGAAAGCGATTGAAGTTCAATTTTCAGCAGATTCCTCTATAGTAATAAAATAATAATCTCTGTTAAATTTTCACGAACATTAAAAACAAATAAAACTTTCAAAAACCACGAAAATAATAATTTAAATGAAGGCAAATTAAACGAAATTAGGTATACATAAAAATGAAACAAAAATTTACCCGCAAATACAGCGAACACCACTCCCATGAAGACACAAAATAATGAAACAAAAATCACATTTCTAGGCAAAAAGCAACAAAAAACAACTCCATGTCAAGATAAAATATCAGAGATAGATCGCTGACATCATATCATAAGATCAAATATCGCGACTCCACAAGACATTTAATGTCAAGATGAACATTCTGAAATGAATTATCTCCTGTGGAGTCGGGGTGTAAAGATGAGCCAGACAGATATATATTGCTGTTTGTTAAAAAGCTCTATTGAAAGATTGCGATTGAAAGATATTCACAAAAATCCAATAAATATATTTTAGTTATTTAAAATAAATTAAAGTTATTATGGAATTAAATTCAAATGGAAGATTATGGAATATTATGGAATATAATTAAGTAACTTACGTGACACTAACATAATAAGCACTGCAATTCGATAACATCTGTACTTATTATTTTGGTTTTTTGTCTTTAGTCCTATTGCAGTCACAATTGTTGCAATTACGTCTGTTATTAATGTTAATATGCACAGAGCAGCAGTTGCTTTTATATAAGCTTTAAATAAATACGAATATTAGTTTAACTTAAAACTTACATACATACAAATATAACTTACTGACATCTCTGCTGTAATAACATCCTGGAGGATCGTGTAAGTTAAATGGAAGGGGTGGAAGTACGTCTTCTTCAATGCAATGCAAAAACAAACCTTGCCGCCAGCCTTCTGCCATGAGCCAGTCGTTAGAAGCTAGAGCCATTATCATCAGTATAACAACAATAAGTCCGCAAATAAATGCAATGACCTACAATTTTTAATAAATTGTACTTATTATTATTATTATTATTATTATTATTATTATTATTATTATTATAAGTTTATTAACAATAAATTCAATTACATTGCTAATAATTTTTTAAATATAAAGCTGGAGCTGCTAGGGCTTTCAGCTAGTAATAAAATTTATAAAAGTTTTTCTAAATTAAGTGCTGACATTAGTTTATATACATTGCTTACATTACTTAATGTGATTTCTGTTAAAAGATCGGATAATTTATTGTGAACAAGAGTTTGACTTTTTAAATTTATTTGATTGCATGACAAAAAATGACTTATGGTAAGTGTTTGGTTTTCGTCGCAGAAGTGGCAGAGCGGGGGCGTTTTGTTGGTGATGAGGTGCTTGTGTGTAAAGCGTTAGGGTTAAAATTGGAGTAGGTGTGGTTATAATTTAACGAGTTAGTTTTCCTCTTGTATTTCCATGTCTTAAGTAGATGGTTTCTTATGTATCTTTTGTTGTAGGCATAGAATGTAGTAATAGGTTCTTTTAGAGCAGATTTAGCTACAGCATCTGCAACTTCGTTGCCATTGATACCTTGTTGCCCTGGGATCCATGCAATTTTTAGTTTCTCATTGAGTTTATCGCGGATGGACTCGATAATTTCACTATTATTATTGATGTTATTAATAGCTTTTACAGAGGAAAGACTGTCTGTAAATATGATAGCCTTTTTGTTCTCGGATTTTTCGATTGCACTGAGAATGGCAAAAGCATCAGCCGTAAATATTGAGGTGAAAGGTGGAACTATACCTTTGCAAATGGTTGTTGAGTTTTCTGCGATAACAGCAAATGATGTACCGTCTTGAGTTTTGAGGCATCAGTAAACAATAAGTGCCATCCTTGTTTCTTGTGGCCATGTCAAAAACCATGGCTTTAAAAACATCTTTATTGGTTGATGTTATGGGATATTTGCTAAGGTTGGTGATAATAGATTCTTTTGGTAAGTTCCAGGGCGGGTAGGTGGTTGATTTTGGATTTTCCCAAATTGAGAAAAGTCTCGAGTACAAAGAACATACCCTGGCAGCATTTTTGGACATTAAAGGAGCGTTTAACAACGTAAACACGGAGTCCATAAAATCTGCTCTGGAAGAGGTTGGAGTTGAATCTACCATTGTGGACTGGATTTATTCCATGCTCAGTGGTAGGGTCATAAACTCGCAACTTGGAGACACTATTGTTGAGAAAACAGTTACAAGAGGCACACCACAGGGAGGGGTAATCTCACCTCTCCTCTGGGTTCTAGTTGTTAACAAAATTCTTACAAGTTTTAGGAATAAAGGTATCAAAACAGTGGCCTATGCAGACGACATAGTAATTTTTATATCAGGTAAGTTTCTTACTACCATCAGGGATATTATGGAATCTGCACTTAATGAACTATCTTCATGGGCAGAACAAAACGGTTTCAGGGTTAACCCTTCAAAAACTGAACTTATTCTGTTTACGAAGAAAAAAAAACTAGAGGATTTTACTCCTCCTAAGCTAAATGAAATACCTCTGAAACTCTCCAATGAAGCCAAATATCTTGGAGTAATCCTTGATTCAAAGCTAACATGGAAACGAAACACAGAGGAAAGAACAAATAGAGCACTTTGTGCTTTCTACACATGCAAAAAAACCTTCGGTACCCGGTGGGGAATGCGACCGCAAGTCATCCAATGGATGTACACGGCGATCGTTCGTCCCATACTTATCTACGGTTCGATTGTATGGTGGAAAGCCGTAGAAAAGGATAGCTACCTCAAAAACCTAAACAAAGTACATAGATTAGCCTGTACAGGAATAACGGGGGCACGGAGGTCTACTCTACAAGTAGGGCTGGAAATTATTCTCAACCTTCCAGCTCTGGGTGAGTATATAAGTTGTACAGCAACCAAAAGTGCATTTCGACTTAAGGAAATGGGCTCTTGGAAGAACAGCACCTTTGGTCATGGGTCTATCTGGCAAAGATATGCCGGACTTGATGTGACCACTGACTACTTCCCACCCGTAATAGATTTTAGAAAAAACTTCTCGGTTATAATACCCGAAAGACATGGATGGGAGCCCAACTCCCTACTCAGTGAACGGGGTATCCCCTTCTACAATGATGGGTCAAAAATGGAAGAAGGAACAGGAGCAGGGGTGTTTTGTGAAGCTCTTAATATTAGATAATCTTACAAACTCCCAGATGAGTGTAGTGTCTTTCAAGCTGAGATTTATGCTATTGAAAAAGCAGCAGAAATTGTTCACGAGAAAAAACTGAGCTCGTCAGAGATCACTTTTTTCGTGGACAGCCAAGCTGGACCTATCTTATTGCATCATTGAATTTTTGCTATACTTCACACCCAAAAATTGCTGTGGGCTCTCGGTCTATATATAAAGCTATGATAAATTAAAAATCAATGCTTGTATTAGTTTATAAGATATTGTATCTTAATATGCAAGCATACCAATAAATAAATAAAAAAAAATATATTTAAATTAACTTTGACATATGTAACGAACTAAAATTTGTAGTTTAGAGAAGGAAATAAACAAATATTAAGCATTTTCAATTTTTCTAGGTTAGTCAACTAGTTTAAGGTGGGTCTGGTATTTGGTGGCTGTCTGTCAATAAGTAGATACTTTCTTTATCAAGAAAAACTTGCCTCAGGTGTTACTGCGAACAAGTACACAAGTTAAGTTCTGTCGTTTTTTCTAGGGGGGCCAAGAGGGTAGTACACCCCCCCCCCCCTAACTATGCGCATGATCTAGAGTCAAGGTTTGATATTATTTATAAAGATGACAGTAAAGGAAACAAGCTTTTGTGTGTCCCCAACATTATGGCAACGGAAATAATAATAAAAGGGGCTCATGATGAGGGTCACTTTGCAACGAAGAAGTTTTGTCAAAGGAATACTTCATTTCTAAACTGAGAAGAAAAATTGAGAAGGTGAGACGCAATTGTATCCGGTGCATATTAGGCGACAAGAAAATTGGAAAGCAAGAAGGCTATTTGCACTCAATACCAAAAAATGAACTTCCACTCGATACCTACCATATTGACCACCTTGTTCCCCTATCCCCTTCAGGTAAGCAATATTCATACATCCTCTGCGTCATCGATGCGTTTTCGAAATTTGTTTGAATCTACCCACGTAAATCCACTTCCTACAAAGTTATCAATACAAAGTTATCAATAGAAGACCCCTCAAAATCGTACCGCTTTACGTCAAAGCTTCAAATGGTTCTAAATTCTACTTATCAGCATGGAATTAAACGGTCTCCTTTTAAAGTCTTGACAGGTGTTAAGATGAAAACTAAAGCTGACGTTTGTATAGCAGAAGCAATCAACGAGGAAATTAGAGAGGCTTTCGATAGGGAACGTGATCATATTAGAGAGGAAGCTCGTCCAAACATTGAGTTGATCCAAAAAGCAAACAGCAAGAATTAAAAAAAAAAAAAAAAAAAAGTAAAGTCGCTCACCAGTACTGCTTAAATGATCTTTTCACAATAAAACGTACTCAATTCGGTCCTAATCTAAAACGTTATCCCAAATATTTAGGTCCCTACAGTGTCACCAAGGTCCCACCAAATGATCGGTAACAGGTGCGAAATGTCGGTGCTCAGGAGGGTCCTCGAAACACAACAACCAGTGAGGACTTCATGAAGATGTGGAAGAAAGTGACGACGAACAAGATCTCAGCAATCTTGAAGGAGAAGACGACATATCCGGCCAAGATCCTATGTTACAGAGTGATCTTATTCTTTTATTTAATTATTTATTTGCTTAACACAATCCCAGCTACGACCGACGATCACTATGATGACTTCAAACAAAAAATGATGTTCCTATTAAGATGAAGAACTTAACTAATGATGCCTTAAGATTTTCTCAAGATATTTCCATAGATGAATTCAACAAAAATAACGTTTCACATCACACGCTTTAATATTACACCACGATGTTTCAAAAACGACTATACTTTTAAGATGCACTTAAAATGAATACCCATTTCCGAGGACGATGAAATGTTACAGGATGGCCGAATTTGTGGGATCACCCTGTTTAGTGTGTGCCTAAAAGCTTTTCTAAAAAGGCTAACAAGTAACAATAGCTTAATGTACGATGAACACGACGATGAAGACGAAGATGAAGGTGAAAATGCAAACGAAGATGAAGGCGAAGATGATGACGAAGATGAAGACTGAACAAAGAAGTGGCGGACATAAGAAGGTTAACCACGACGACGTCCGAATCGCCCAAGCTTATTTTTTCAATTTAATTTTTAAACCTATACTTTAAAATTATCCACTAGTTATTATAATAAATAAAATATTATAATCTTATTTTTTCGAATCCAAAAATCCCACATACATATGTATTGTATCTGATTTAAATTTGTTTCTGTTATTTGAAAGGTTGATCTTAGGGAATGGCTATAAGGATATTTCTTTTTTAAAAATTTTACTTTTCGTAGGATGAAATTGGGTAAAAGGAAAAACTTTATCTGCTTTTAAAAATTTGTTGTCTTTGAAAGATTATTCTAAGGGTATGGCTTTAAAAATAATTTTATTTTGTTGTTTATGTGTTTGGAAGTTAATGTTTAGATAACTTTGGGATTAGGTATTTTTCAAAATTTAGCTGGCCTTTAAATATGACCAACCACGATAAAAGAAATAATATCAGGCAATTTACACAAAAAAAGGCTGCAATTGAAATGAAATTTCATTGCTTTCAGTTTTTCTTCTTAAAAAATATTGTCGTACTTTAGAAAAGTCAAATTTATATATTTTTACTCATATTTTCTTTTGTATTTTTTTTCGAAGCAAATCCTCGATTTGTCTGCCGGACCAACTAGTACATTTATATATCGCAATTAAAAGCACTTACCTTAAGTGGTCGTGTGATTGTAATTGTTTCGATCGTTGTTGTGGGTGCCATTTTCGATGGAGATGGTTTACGAGAGCTACAAGAAAAAAAATTGATTTTTAGACATTGCGAATAATACATACAAATATATTTAAAAATAATATACCAACCTTATGCAGTAGATTTAAAGCTTATACAGTTTAAAAAATTCCAATATTCCAATTAGTTAGGCATTTAATAACATACTGAAAAAATATCTACCAATTCATATTGCTTAGTTGGTTATATATATCAAAAACATGCAGAAAATACCTCTTAATCACTGAATTCATAGCTGCAAATCCGTAATAATAAGTAGACAATGCAGGTAATTAAATAGATGTATATATTTTATTAAGTACAGTCAAACCCGGATAAGTGCGTATCGCATAAGGCCGGCCGCACATTGGATGCGTTATCGTACGGATTTCACTCGTTTGAATACGTACAAACACGGACGAACAATCCCAACCTTCTAAGTACTATGGGCGTGCGCACACTGGGTGCGAGTGAGTCATACGTATACGTACGTTTACTTCCGACGTACGAAATGAATCCGAACTTGTTGGGATTTTTTATACACGTTCGTACGTTGAAACATTGAAATGTATGGAAAGAGGACTTCACGAAAGCGATGAGTCCCCAGGACACTGCGTATTTGAAGGAAAAAAATGTATTCAGTGTGCGCACTCGATTCGTGCGACCAGTATTCACACGTTTAAGTACGATATGAATTCGTATGTTGACGCATCCAATGTGCGGCCGGCCTAAGTGCCTAACCCGCATAAGTACCTTTGATTTTTTGGAACCAACATTTTGAGGATTTTTTCATATAAAACTCATCTAATAAGTACCTTTCGCTTAATTGCCTTTTATTTTGTATACTTTTATTGAAATTTACCTGAAAAATTTCTTTTAAGTACATAATTGAAATAAGCAGGAAAACAGAAAGCTTCTTTTTATCTAGCGCTTTCTTTTTTAAATGGTTACCGGTACCGTTATTTTATTTGATGTAATGTTATTTTCTATTTTTTAAATAACATTAAATGTTTTTTTGTTGTCAATTTTTGTTATTTTTGTAAATATAGAGAAAAGGGCTTATGCGCACCTTAGCGGTTTTTTTATAACTGCCCAACCGGCATAAGTGGCTCTCAAAACGAGGCATTTAAGGTAAGGCACTTATCCGGGTTTTACTGTCCCTTTATTTAGCGAGTGTTATGTTTCCTTGCCTATTTTGTACTACGATACACCACTAATCTTTTCAAAAGTTTATATAGTAGTTAGACTAGAATTTAAATTAAACTTATGAAATCTTTGTAACAAATTTAACTTATTATAGCCATATCACGATGAACACATTCATTCGAGAAAAGATTGTGTATTGTTTAACAAAAAAGAAACTTTCTATTTCATATCCACTCAGTAAAACAAAATTGAGTATTATTTGCATTTTGAAAGGTACTGTGGTGCGTTTCTTTTCTGTAAAATGTTAACTATTGTTAACTCTGATCGTTCCTAAACTCTGGAAGTGTAACATTGTTTAACACTATGACATCATAAAATCGTTCCTAAATACCAGTGTTGATGTGTCAGAACTCAGAACATTACACTTTGTAACATTTTCCAACTCATCTCGTCGATATGAACTGAAAATGTTAATCTGTCAAAAGCAGCTGAATTTGGATTTTCATTTTGCGGTTATCTTTTGTTTACTTTTTCTCCTTTCGATAACATAAATTTCTGTATTTTTTAATTTTACTGTCGATTTTGATTTATATAATCGTCTTGTGTTATTTACTGATTAATTTTCTTTTTCCTGACAGTTTTATTTTTCGATAAGGTAGATTTCTTACAAAAAATGCGTCGGTATCTATTTGGAATGGAAAGAAGTTGCAAACATTTTCTCAATTTTGCGTGATGATTCGATTTTTTGCAAAAAAATTGATGCAATTACAAGCTTTCTTTTATTTTCATTCATGTATTTCGCATTTTTTTTGCAACCCATTTTGTTTGACAGATAAATAACATTTTCAACTGAGCGTTCCTAAATGCTATATTACAAAGTGCAACATTAGGTCTGTTTGGTTACTGAAACGTCGTATACGAATTCGTACGACGTCGCACAAATTTTCACAAATTCCTGTTTGTTTACTCAAGAAAGTTGCAGAAAGTAGCAAGAGAGCACAGCGAGAGAATAAGAAATTTCCCCTCCTTGCAACTTTCTGCTACACAAATTTCTTGTTGCAAGGAGTTTACCAACTGTCAAAATCCGTAACTGCCCTCTTCTGGACATTCATTCATTCATTTCGCTGTTTTTTTTTAATTTAAAATTTCAATACGGCGGACAAAGTTTTTAATTGTCAATATATATTTAAATATTATTTATAATTACATTAATATTATAACACATATATTTGTTTTATTAAAAGTTATTTTATTAAATGCTGAATTCTAGATAATATTCTTCATTTTAAGAAGGAAAATAATACAAAAAGATGATTATGACGTCACAAAAATCCAAAGATGGCGAAAAGGGCGTATGTTATGAGCATATCTTCTATGTTCTGTCTTGTTTACATGCCGCCTCCACAGGCCATGAACGATGGCAGGATTGTGAACATGTCTACAAAAAATCCAATGAAGGCACAAAAATCCATGTCCATGTCATGAACATGTCGACGAAAACTAATTTTTGAACAAGACAGCTCTGTTCAAAGCTTGGCCATGAGATTTGACGTTCCATGTGTGTGAGAGAGGTAGAAGTAGTACTGAAAGGAATTTTTGTGTGAACCTCTTGCTCTGACTTATTAGTGTAATTTATCGACATAACTATCGACATGGCATAAAGTGCCCAAGCTGATTGTTGTTTGGATCTTGGGCATTTGTACAAAAGTAACCAAACAGACCTTATAGCAGCTCGTGGCGTAATGGTTAGTGCGATGGACTGTCATGCCAGAGGTCTGGGGTTCAATACCAGCCGCTTCCACCTTTTGGGAGCTACTACCTCTTGCGAGGAAGTGACAAATTCTCCAAGAGTATCTCTTGTCATAGAAAAGTGCCGCTCACCTTGGCCGTTCGGATTCGGAAATAAACTGTAGGTCCCCTCCATTCCTGCAGACACGCACACAGAAATGGTTGAGAGTTGTAAGTCCCTAGGTTCTTCATGAGCCGTTTGTGCCACCAAATTTGTTTTATTTACAGTGAAATTTCATAAAGGATGTAACAATTACAATAAAAATTCTTGTGTTGTAGCTTACATTTTTAATATGTAGGCTCTTGTTTATTTTTTTAAAGTTCAAAACAATTTTTGTCCAAAAAGCGTTCTTTTACTTTTATGCAAGTTTAACTTTTTGTACCAACTCCTCAAAATTTGACGAATTATATTTTTCTTTAATTCTATAGACATAACAAATTATAATTATAAAATTATAATTACATATATTATTATTATTAAATTATAAAATATGTTTGTAAATTGTATCATCATCATATTATAAAACGGCAAACACGAATTTTGTGGTACAATTTACGCGGCCAAGAAAAGCCGTAGGCATATAAATTATAAAGGTTTTTTGCCACAGAAGTGCACAAAATATAAATTAACTTAATTATAAAACCGCAAATAAGTTTAATTAACAAAAAAAAATTTCGTATTAAGAGGGAGTGAGAAGCGAACGAGAGAGAATATTTATAAAAAACACAATGAGATGGTTGTTCATCGAACACGGATGAGCTTCAGCGGAGAATCATCACCAAATTACACCTACAAAAAAGAGAAAGAAAAAAAAAAACCACGAAACAATATGCAACACAATTATTGTGCATGTGTTTGGTTTGGGTAGATAGGAAAAGTGGGAGCGAGATAGAATACAAAGTCATAGTGGAGTTGGCAGCTTGCACCGTCGCCTTGGTATAAAAATCGTTGTGTATAACAAAAACAAAAATACATTTAGTTGGATATTGTAGGTTCGGTCAAGTTCTTACTGGGTTTTAATAGGCGTAAATTCACGAAAAACTATGTAAATTCATACAAGTCAGGTACTTTGTAGGTTTTTAGCTCCAGTCAAAGTTTCTGTTGATTAGAAGATAACGTAATTGGCACTCGGATTTCGAGGGCTGGACGTACTAGTTTATATAAATTATGAAAATAAGTGTCTTGAAATTAAAAAAAAAAAAACCTTTGTTTGTTTGTTGTAGGTAAACTCGATTGGAGAAACTTGGAATGAAAAAAGCTTTTTTGTAGGTAATGTAGAACTCAAGTGGCAAACTTCTTTTTTTGCGATTCATTTTGGATTCGTTTTGGGTTCGGTTTTCGCTGAGTATGGTGAACTCTCTCTTTCAAAATACATGCTCAAGTAGGTCAATAGTGATTCTAATTTCCATACTAATTTGAGCCGACAAACGCAGTTTTGCGGATCCGTATTTGGATCCGTACACGGAGTCCGCCATACGTTGTTGACTACGTGTGCGGATCCAAAACCGACTCTTTTGCTTAAAGGGTAGTGCAGAAAGTAAAAGAACAGACCTATTTTTTACAATGGCCTCGTTCAGGATTGTATCCAAAGCGATCTGGATAGCTTTGTGTTGTTGTAATCCCTAGTAAAAACACAGCTGATTACAAAACAGCAGTTTGCAAAAATGAGATCTCAAGCTATCCTAAAATTTCTGGTATACTCATCTATCCTATGAGAAATGTCAAGAGCAGCTGATTTTTGATACCAAATATAAGCTATCTGACCTTCGTCGTTCATAAACACATATGGATACTCGAGTATCCAAGATAGGCTATCCCACTGATCTCTATAATACACTGGATAGTGGATTCCCTACAAAGTATAACAGCTTTTCTACTTCCAATTGAAGATGACAAGTACGAAGGCAACTCAACACTTTAGGTATGTTCAGTACACTGATCTCTATAATACACTGGATAGTGGATTCCCTACAAAGTATAACAGCTTTTCTACTTCCAATTGAAGATGACAAGTACGAAGGCAACTCAACACTTTAGGTATGTTCAGTGAGGCAACTCAACACTTTAGGTATGTTCAGTGAGGCTTTGGCAAAAACCAAAGTGGAATTTTTAAGAAAAAAAAGCAAAAGAAACGTCACTTGTTTGTAAATTTGATTTTTTGTAACTTAAAATAATTGTAAAAGTGAATTTAAAATATTTTAGTTGCAGTTTTATAAAAAAATTTGCATTTCATTATGTTATACAGTTATACCGTTATACAAAAAAATAGGCAACTCAACATTATAACAATTCTCAAATGGCATCAACTTTCTTGTATGGATGCGCTATCCAGTGTATTATAGAGATCAGTGGTTCAGTGAGGCAACTCAACACTTTAGGTATGTTCAGTGAGGCTTTGGCAAAAACCAAAGTGGAATTTTTAAGAAAAAAAAGCAAAAGAAACGTCACTTGTTTGTAAATTTGATTTTTTGTAACTTAAAATAATTGTAAAAGTGAATTTAAAATATTTTAATTGCAGTTTTATAAAAAAAATTTGCATTTCATTATGTTATACAGTTATACCGTTATACAAAAAAATAGGCAACTCAACATTATAACAATTCTCAAATGGCATCAACTTTCTTGTATGGATGCGCTATCCAGTGTATTATAGAGATCAGTAGGCTATCCTAGTGACTTCTGAACGTGGCCAATGACAGTCCAACATTTTTTTTTGACAGATGAGATCAACAATAGTTAACATTTTACAGAAAAGAAACGCGCCATTGCTCTCAGCATTAGAATCAAATTATGCCCAAAATGTACATAAACTACCATTTTTTTGCAATTGTTTTTGTTTTTTAGTGATTGAGCATGTTTACTTTTACGAACTCGGGGTTTGACTTTAAATTATGTATGTGTATTTAAAACAATAAAATCGATTAAAACAAAAACACCAAGCCATTAAAGATTGCAAAATCCGAACCTACCTTTCTTTAAAATATTCCAAGGTTACAGATTCTGAGTCGAATTCACTACACTCTGGCAAGGAATCACTATCCAAAGAACTAAATCCACTCAAAATATTTTGTTGAATATTAGTGTTGTATTGGGAAACGTTGTTGGACATATTTATCGATTTTTTATTATTTCACTTAAACTGTGGCAGATATTGTTCAGTGATTTAACTCACTATACCACACTTTAACATTTATTCTAGAAATTCATGTTATATAATGTTACAAATATAAAATATACAATTGAATTTTGCATACAATATACAAATACATTCCTTCAGAAACAACAAATAAGAGAAATGCGAAAAAATGAAATGAATGAGAAAAATGGGTATGTTCAATAACAAAATCAAAATCTTATTACCAAAAATACTGAATATAAAGATATGAATCCTCGACTGTCATTTGAGTTTGCCTACAACACTGATCTCTATAATATACTGGATAGCGCATCCATACAAAAAAGTTGAAGCAAATTGAAGAATTGTTATACTGGCCACTCGTACACCAACTGTCAAAATAGATATACAAAATATAACAAATATAACAATTTTGTGTTTTCAAGATGAAATGACGTCAAGAACAAAAACAAAGTAGTTTGGGGTAATTTTTTTTTGTGAAACCAACAAAATAAAATAGTCAGCTTTTCGTTTGTTTTTTTTTGTTTTGTATCCGATATTGGTACAAAAATATATTTCAAACTACTTGTCAAAAGTGGAAACGAGATCCAGGCACACCGCAAGTTCGTCGAAAAATTTGGGGTCTGGACGATTATTAACAAGTAGATTTGCAGAACATTCTGCTTATACGAAACCTCAAATGGAAAAGAACGATCTTGTTGCAGCCATGGAAAAAGACAAATTCATCATTAGAATGTCAAGGGATTCCCACTCACAGTTCAAGAGACACATCCAGGATAAGAAGCTGGAAATGCTCTCTCAGATTGTGACTAAGTATTTCCTAATTGATACTTACGAAGGCACAGCACGCAGCAAGGCTCAGTGCGATGGCACAGCGGGTGCAATACTAGGCGAGGCTCTTCGCCAGGACAATAAAGTACTAAGTTTGTTGCTTTCTCTGTAATTCAAATATGACCTACTACAAGTGTACTCCGAGGTTAAATTTCTGTTATAGAGCTTTGGAATCAAAACTTTTTATGCTCCTTTTAAAGGCATCGAGAGCAGATTCCAAAATGGTATCAACCACATTTGTGGCACTCTCCATTCAATAAAGAAACCCCAAAACCTTTTTCAGTTTTTTTTAAATTTATATATTCAACGAAAGTTTAAGGGTTTCTTTATTGAATGGGAATTCCCATAAATGTGGTTGATACCATATTGGAATCTGCTCTCGATCCCTATAAAAGGAGCATAAAAAGTTTTGATTCCAAAGCTCTATAACAAAAATTCAACCTCGGAATACACTTGTAGGCAGGTCATTTGATGAGAAACTCAAGAAACTGAAAAAGGTTTTGGGGTTTATTTATTGAATGGAGAGTGTCACAAATGTGGTTGATACCATTTTGAAATCTGCTCTCGATGCCTTTAAAAGGAGCATAAAAAGTTTTGATTCCAAAGCTCTATAAAAATTTCAACCTCGGAGTACACTAGTAGGTAGGTCATTATTGAATTATAGAGAAAGCAACAAAACTTAGTACTTTATTGTCCTGGCGAAGAGCCTCGCCTGTTATTGCACCCGCTGTGTCATCGAACCGAGCCTTGCAGCGTGCTGTTCCTTCGTAAGTTTCAATTAGGAGATACTTAGTCACAATCTGAGCGAGGATTTCCAGCTTCTTATCCTGGATGTGTCTCTTGAACAGTGAGTGGGAATCCTTTGACATTCTAATGATGAATTTGTCTTGTTCCATGGCTGCAACAAGATCGTTATTCTCATTTGAGAAGGTTTCGTATAAGCATTATGTTCTGCAAATCTACTTGTTAATAATCGTCCAGACCAAGCCCAAATTTTTCGATGAACTTGCGGCGTGTCTGGATCTGGTTTTCACTTTTGACAAGTTTAAAAAATAATTTTGTACCAATATCGGATACAACACAAAAAAAAAAAAAACGAAAAGACTGACTGACTATTTTATTTTGTTGGTTTCACAAAAAAAAAAATAACCTCAAACTACTTTTTTTTGTTTTACATAGATGTCAAAATTGGCCACTCAGCCACCTTATGTCATCTTCAATTGGAATGAAAAAAACTGTTATACTTGAATGGTATACACTATCCAGTATATTATAGAGATCAGTGGCTTTATCACATAGAAATGAGAAAATATGTGTAAAAATAGAGGTATGAAACTCACACATTCATAGTAGGTGCCCAACAACCACTGATCTCTATAATACACTGGATAGTGTATTACCTTCACTGATCTTTATAGAGATCAGTGATTACCTTGAATGTATAACAGTTTCTATGGTTCCAATTGAAGATTATAATACGTGGTCAGCCCACTGATCTCTATAATATAGAGATCAGTGGTAATAGCCAAAGAAACTGAATATGAAGAAATGAATCCTTCGTACGTTTCACCCTCCAAAACCCATTTGTTTACATTGTTGTATTTGTAATTTAATTTTGTGTCGATGAATAGATAAGAAATCCAACAACTATATAGCAGGGTGGTGTGAAGATAAGTACTCTGAATGTGTAAGTCTGCATTTACATTGTCTGGATTTACATTGTTCAACTTTTCCCATAAGTTTTTTCCAGAAATCGGGTGAAATAGTTACATTGTTCGATTTTTCCAATGAGATATTTTGCCATTCTGCTTTATTTGACATTCGTTTATCTGCTGTTAAGAAAACTTTTTTATGCTCCTTTAAGAACTGAGTCCGGAGAGTGTTCAATTTCGCAATTATAACAGGTGTTGTTACGTTGGGAATAAATTTTTTTATCTCCAAGAGAATTTCATTCCGAGAATCCGCCCGCGCAACTCGGTCTAAATATTTGGGATTCGAAATAGCATATAAATTTTCGTGCATTTCATAGTTCATGATAAGCTCCTCGACAATTTCTTTTGTCCATATACTATCCATTTTATGCTTTTTATGATGAGAATATATAACTTTTCACTTTAAATTTGATTTCTAAACGCATTCTTGACTCCCAACAGCACGATGTGGATTTACAGTAAACGAAAATGACGAAAATGAAAATAAAAACAAATGTCAAAAAACTGGAAAGAAGGTGAAAGAGATGAAGAATATACTGGAAAAAACGTATGAGTTTTCGAGGAACAACCGATTTGTTTCATCCCCCTCACTTCTTACGCCGCTCACCCAGGAACAATCGATCGGAACTGGAAAAGTTGAACAATGTAAATGCAGACATTGTTCAACTTTTCCAGTTCCGATCGATTGTTCCTGGGTGAGCGGCGTAAGAAGTGAGGGGGATGAAACAAATCAGTTGGTCTGCATTTACATTGTTCAACTTTTCCAGTTCCGATCACTTGTTCCTGGGTGACCGGGGAGAGAAGTGAGGGGGATGGAAGAAATCGGTTGTTCCGCAAAACTCATCCGATTTTTCCAGCCTATTTTGGTTCTCTTTCACCTCCTTTCCAGTTTCATGTGTGTGTTTAGTATACATGTGTCGTTTATTTGATGGTGTGAGTAAATCTTAATGAAAAATGAAGAGGAAAGCAATAAGACCGAAGAGTGCAACGACAGAAATTCTCATTGGAAAAATCGGATCATATGAACATTTCACCCGATTTCTGGAAAAAACTTATGGGAAAAGTTGAACAATGTAAATCCAGACTTGTTCCTCGAAAACTCATACGATATTTCCAGCCTATTTTGGTTCTCTTTTACCTCCTTTCCAGTTTCTTGTGTGTGTTTAGTATACATGTGCCGTTTATTTGATGGTGTGAGTGAATCTTAATGAAAAATGAAGAGGCAAGTCTGGATTTACATTGTTCAACTTTTCCCATAAGTTTTTTCCAGAAATTGGGTGAAATGTTCATATTGTCCGATTTTTCCAATGAGAATTTCTGTTGTTGCACTCTTCGGTCTTATTGCTTTCCTCTTCATTTTTCATTAAGATTTACTCACACCATCAAATAAACGGCACATGTATACTAAACACCCACAAGAAACTGGAAAGGAGGTGAAAGAGAACCAAAATAGGCTGGAAAAATCGTATGGCCCAATTTACACAGAACTGGTTTATGGTTTTGGTATGGTTCTGGCGTGGTGCATACATATGCCACGTTGTGGAATTTGCATGTTCTCTTATGGGATAATACACACACAGATGACGAGGCGAGGGTATGGTGCGACATGTCATCGCCACGCCATATTGAAAACTCCAGTGGCCTACGTGAACCGGCACGCCATATTGAAATCACTTGAAGATTGAACATGAGACTACTACTTTATTTGTTTTGAAGTATTTTTATCACTTCATTTGTGTTAAAAAATCACAACGATTAGGAAAATTTTCCAAATACTAAAAAAAGCATTCCTTTGCATCAATTCTTATTAATTCACTTTGCGTTTTCAATTCATTTTGACAAATAATGTCGGTTCATTGTCACTTCTGTGTAAATTGAGTACATCACACCCACTCCACTCCCGAAGCATGCCAATGACACACCAGAACCATGAGCCACTTCTGTGTGAATCGGGCCTATGAGTTTTCGAGGAACAACCGATTTGTTTCATCCCCCTCACTTTTTACGCCACTCACCCAGGAACAATCGATCGGAACTGGAAAAGTTGAACAATGTAAATGCAGACAAAGTCTGGATTTACATTGTTCAACTTTTCCCATAAGTTTTTTCCAGAAATCGGGTGAAATGTTCATATTGTCCGATTTTTCCAATGAGAATTTCTGTTGTTGCACTCTTCGGTCTTATTGCTTTCTTCTTCATTTTTCATTAAGATTTACTTACACCATCAAATAAACGGCACAGGTATACTAAACATACACAAGAAACTGGAAAGGAGGTGAAAGAGAACCAAAATAGGCTGGAAAAATCGTATGAGTTTTCGAGGAACAACCGATTTGTTTCATCCCCCTCACTTCTTACGCCGCTCACCCAGGAACAATCGATCGGAACTGGAAAAGTTGAACAATGTAAATGCAGACAAGGCAATAAGACCGAAGAGTGCAACAACAGAAATTCTCATCGGAAAAATCGGACCATATGAACATTTCACCCGATTTCTGGAAAAAACTTATGGGAAAAGTTGAACAATGTAAATCCAGACTAAGTTGTGAAGATAAATAGTGTGAATGTATGAGTTTTATACCGCCATTTTTACACAACCCTTCTCATTTCGTATCTGATAGAGCTTGTTGCACTGATCTCTATAATACACTGGATAGCGCATCCATACAAGAAAGTTGATGCCATTTGAGAATTGTTATAATGTTGAGTTGCCTATTTTTTTGTATAACGGTATAACTGTATAACATAATGAAATGCAAATTTTTTTATAAAACTGCAACTAAAATATTTTAAATTCACTTTTACAATTATTTTAAGTTACAAAAAATCAAATTTACAAACAAGTGACGTTTCTTTTGCTTTTTTTTCTTAAAAATTCCACTTTGGTTTTTGCCAAAGCCTCACTGAACATACCTAAAGTGTTGAGTTGCCTCACTGAACATACCTAAAGTGTTGAGTTGCCTTCGTACTTGTCATCTTCAATTGGAAGTAGAAAAGCTGTTATACTTTGTAGGGAATCCACTATCCAGTGTATTATAGAGATCAGTGGCTTGTTGGCAAACTCAAATGACAGCCAGGATTCATATCTTTATAAATTCAGTATCTTTGGTAATAGCCAAATAGCTGTATGTAGTTTTTGTGGTTGTGGCCTGCGCTGCAGCGGAATATTCTTTTCATTGAAATTAATTAAACAAAAAAAAAGTCATTAAAAATGAAAGAATACCCAAAATTTTCAACAATTCTGCGAACAAATACGGATTTAGAAAAGAAAAGACTTCTCAATATAGTTGATAAAAACTATATCAAAGCTGTTATGGGGGCATTGCGAAAGTATATAATATTTATAAAAAGCAGATTTTTCATCATCAGTTAATCAGTGAATTGACTAACAATCGGATAACAAAAACGAATATTTTAATTATGAAAGAATAATCAACAGAACATTTTAATTTTAACGTTAAATTTATGTATGTATGTGTAGTTGTTTTTGATACGTATAATATAATTTTTATTTGACGATTATTTGAAAGCAATATTGAAGAAAGGTGGTTTTTGACATTGAAAATATTCCTCGGAATATATTGCCTCAAGGCCTTTTATAAGCCTCGGCTTCCGAGCTCTAAGGCCAGGCGCGCACATGCAACTAAACAGTGGTTTCGATTTTGAGTGCTATAGAATTATATGAGAGTCCGCGCACATAAACCGGGGCGCACTCCCATATAAGCCCATTGTGCTCAAAATCGAAATCAAACTGTTAAGTTGCATGTGCGCGCTTGGCCTAAGAGAACTATTAAAATGCCTGTCCGGATACTAAAAAATTAGGTTCAGTATTCGGACAAGTCTATATTTTGTATAAAATTTATGACTGTTTAATACTTACTTATTTAAATATAATTTAAGGAAAGGCTGCTAAAGGACCTTTCGTAATTTAAGACCCTTAAGCATATCAGAACAAAAAAATTCAGCATGGAGAAAGCAAGACCATTCTATTATTGCTTGGAAATAAATATAAATTTTCTTTGATAGTTGGCATATATCAATACGATATTTAACGAATGACCAAACAAACTGTGATGATAAAACATGAAAATAGTCATTGCAATAAATCTAGTATTAACTCGGGTTTAATTTACTGAAAAACTGGCACTAAGGAAAATTGTACAAACGTGGTTCAGTACTGAACCCATGGTTCAGCAATTTTAACTAGCCAATATCGGCGGATTAACTAAGGTTCAACGATGTTTCAAGTTTCAAGCATGTGATTGCTTAACCATTACTAAACATAAGTCATTCCGCCTAAATGCGTGAATTAAAACTCCTGAACTAAGCCTAGTTTTGCAGTGGTGAGTTAAACTCTGGACATAGAAAGCAGTTTCAGAGGACTCAAAAAATCTAACTAAGAACTCACTAAATCTAAAGAGTAAGCTCGGTTTTAACATAATCTCGAATTGAAAAACTGCGCATTCAAAGGCTTCAGTCCATCCAAAACCAGAGATCTAAGGTTAAAAATCCAGTTTTCGGATACAGAAATCAGTATACCTAGACATCTATACTTAACCTACACTGGTCGTTTCTAAACTGTTGTTATGTTTCTACATATGTAATTAGTTTTAATTTGTATATGGTATTTCATTACAATAATGTATATGTATATGGTATTTCATTACAATAACCTTCTATAATTATAAATTGAAATTGAATTTGGTTGTAGGTAGGACATTCAATAGATATTAAACTACAGTTTAGTGAAACACGAGTTTAGCAAAAACGAATAAAAATTTAGATAATTATACTTTCATAATAAGTATGTATAGTAAAAAACAATCAATTTTCAACAATATTTTATAATAAAAAACGATTTTTAGTTAATGCAATCTAACAGTTTCACTTAATCTTCATACAAAACTATTGCGTCCGGATATTAAAATAAATGTGTCGGGCACTAAATTTTGGTGTCCGGGAACTAGCTGAAATCGAACTTTTTTGTAAATAAGATCTATAATTTATTTAAATGTAGAATTTATAAATAATTTAAATGTAATATTATCAAAAAATATATAAACTTTAAAAAAAAACCATAACTTTTTCCTTAAATGTCCATAGTAACAAAATAATATGAAGTCAAAGTGAAAAAAATGTGTTAAGTGTCCGGATACTAGTGCCTTTACTCTATATCATAACTAAGTTAAACATAGTTGATGTTCAGCTCTATTCTGCTTTGCCTTAAAATATTGATATCATTGAGTTACGTTTAAAAGTCGTCTCACAAGGTGGAGTTAGTGTGTTCACTTTCAATTTTATGAGTGAACAAATTTTTTCATCGCTATTTTTGTTTCCACTCATTCGTGGATATTCGCATTGAAGAATATTGGTTGAAGAAAGGCGGGGCGAATGATGGGATTTCGAGCATGATAAAGATGATAAACTTTGTTGTTCCGTGTCAAGTAATTTTTTTTTTGTATATTCTCCAAGCAGAAGTTAAAGTCGTATGAAGAGGTATTTTCTTTTGTAGTTTAAAAGTAGGTAAATATGTACAAATGTAAGTATCCTTTTTCAATGTGGGTAATTATTTTGGATATTTTTGATTTAGGTTTAATTTTCATAAGATTTTGGATAGAACAATAACTTCGCACATTGATGGGTAGGTAGGTTTATATGAACAGTGAGCTTTTGTAAGAAATAGATGTTAATGTTATTGTATTTGTTTTATTTCTATCTGTCTGTCTTAAAGGCCTCCACCCATATTTTCGATGAAAATGGAGAATTGGCAAAACGGCTGCCCCAAGATCTTAGCCCTGGAACCACACATTGCCAAAATTTAAATTGCATATGAGAGACTGATATCTTGGCTTCCAAATATTCGAGATTTTTTGTTTTGATTTTGGTTTTTGTTTGTTTTATTTAAAAACTTTGATGACAAGTTTCGAAAAATTACGAAAAACTGCCAAATGCCCTCCCACTGTTCTGAAAACAGGAGAGGAGTAGTCATATAATATATATATCTTTTTAAAGGTAATAAATAGCGCGAATTATAAGCTTTTCAAAACAAGTAAACAGTAAAAAAAATATGAAATAAATAGCACAAAACTTTTTCAAAATCATATCCATACATATTCTAATAATTTAATTCAATACAAAAAAACAAGCGAAAAAGCTAATTTTTATGGAAAAATAACATGTTTCATAACGGCCATATTATTCACTCAATACATTTAGATTAAAACTTAAATCTGGATGTAAATCATACAAAGTCAATGTAAATTCATCTGGATTTAAGTTTAAATCTGGATGTATCGAGTGAATAATACGGCGGTAAAGGTTTTTTTTCAATAAAAAGTCGTTATTTCCAAATAGTCTTGTTTTGATGAGTGAAGTGTGAACTTATAGTGAACTTGTTTGTGCTACTAAAATCATTAAATTTTGATTGGGAAAAGTACGATACGTAGAGCGGCTCAACTTTCCTTTACGACATCCCGAATTTGGACACGCGGATGGTCTCATTCGATAGATATTCACTAAAAAAGACCAAATATCACAATTTTAGGGTGAAAAAATATTAAGTATTTTAAATTAATTTTAGTTCTGGAGTTCAATACCAGCCGCTTTCACCTTAAGTTTTTTTCGGAGCTACTACCTCTTGCGAGGAAGTGACAAATCCTCTAAGAGTATCTCTTGTCATAGAAAAGTGCCGCTCACTTTAGCCGTTCGAATTCGGCAATAAACCGTAGGTCCTCTCCATTCCTGCACACACGCACACAAGAATGATTGAGAGTTGTAAGTCACTAGGCCCTGGTTCCTTATGAGCCGTTTGTGCCACCAAATTTATTTATTTTTTATTTTAAATTAATTTTCAAAGTTACACTTTTTCCATACGAAATGCATGGAAAATAAATAAAAACACCAAGATGGCGATGAAAGAACTTCACTTGTCGTGACAGTAATGATATGTCTAATGGCATTGTATCCTTAGTATTGCCAGATGTACACATTGGTTTTGGGATATTTTTGTGATTTCTGGGATTTTTATTCGGAATTTTCAGATTTTAGCCCGATTTTTAGAGAAATTATTTATGAATTATGGGGAACTTTTTGCATATAAGGAAGAATTTGAGAGATCCATTTGTGGAATTAATAAACGAAACTAGGCATGCTTACGGGTACCTCAGGCTTCAATAAAATTTTAAAAAATCTATTAAAAAAAATTGTTTTTGTATTTCATTAAAAATATTTAAATTATTTTGAAAATGAATTTAAACAATAGTTTAAAATTTCGCGCGAAATTTAAAACTATTATTTAACCTCACTAAAATCTATTTCAAAATGAGTTTAATTAAACTCATTTTAAAATACATTTTAAATGAAGTTAAACAGTTTTAAATTTCCCGAAAAATTTCCCAAAATAAAAACCCAAGTGAAAAAAATGCATGCCTGGCAATACTAAACAGATCGTATGGCATTTCTTTAATTTGTAATTTTAATGGAGTATATAATAAAGTTTTGAAAATTAATTAAAAATATATTTAAATGTTTCCTCACCTTAAAATTGTGATATTTAGTGTTTTTAAGTATTCATGAGACCATCCGCGTTTCCAAACTCCGCATATAAAAAGTGCAAATCGGTAAAAAAACGACCGATTTTGAAAATTTAAATTTTTTTTAATTGCATTTAGGGGGGTATCTTCACCTTAATATTTGAAAAATATTCTATTGAGATGCCTACCTACCCCTAAAAAAATCAACTTCGAAATCGGGATGTCGTAATGAAAAGTCGCCCCGGTTATCTCTCTCCATTTAGGCGGGAGGTGACATTTTCTAAAAATATGACTTAAACTTAAAACGAAGATATATTAAAAAACAACAACAACACTTATAATACCAAAATTATAGGTTTTCTGGAAGCGAGGAAGCTATTCTGTTATTTTCTGTTTCGGTCTAGTTATTAGTGTTAATATACTTTCAAAATCAAAATACATATATCTAAACAAAATACAAAAAATGTTACTTTTTATTTCTTAAAAATTGTTAAATTAAGTACTGAATTAACTTTAATTATTTGATGTCCCTATAAATTCTAAATTTAACACTGAAAACAAGATGGTTTTAGGTCTTCTAGATTATGAGAAAATTGAAAATTACCAAAACTGTTTTCTAAAAATACTATACATATTACGTGGCCCAAAGTTGCACATTTAAAATTTTCAGACATGAAAATGTAATGTAATGAAAGATAATGTGATTTTTTTTTTTAAATACATTACATCAGTCTCATTCGGGCATCTGCCGTGGAAAGACGTGTATAATAACAAGTTCGATAGAGATCCGCCATTTTTCATTAGACTCTCTTTTTTCTCAAGTGTCATTTTTGCTAACCACGTGGTTGCATTGCATTTATTTAACTATCCCCAAAGTAATTCGATCTTCACCAGTGTCTCAAGTGTAGCACCCAAAATGAAAGGGGGCACGGACCCCCCTGATCCCAACCGGTTCAGCGTTCTCGCATCAGAGACTCCCCTGAATCGTAGCAAAAAATTCAAACGTAAAAACACCGCCCCCCGACTATTACCCACCCCTTCCAACAACCACATAAAATGACAACAACATTCCTCGTTATTTAGTTATTTCTGCATTAAACAACACAAGTACCGAAAAAAATCGTCCAATCGCATCGTACAACCCCTTCCAAATAAATAGAGGTTTGGAATATATATCCAAAGAGGTCTTAGAGGTTAAGGCCATGCGTTCCGGTTATTTGCTTATCAAAGTGTCCAATCTTTTATTTGCCAAACAGTTTTTAGAAACCAAACTCATAGATTCATTTCCTGTTAAAATCACCCCACATATGAGTCTCAACTCCGTACAAGGCAGAATCTTCTCCAGGCACATAATAGATATACCTGAAGAAGAATTACTAACAGAGCTCAAAAACCAAAAAGTGATTGAGGTTAGAAAAATTAAAAAAGAAAATAACACACTAGTAGCTACGGGCGCTGCAATTATCACCTTTGACCGAATTCGCAGACCCAAAGACATAAAGATTGGTTGGGTCAACTTTCAAGTTGATGAATATATCCCGAACCCCATGAGGTGCATCTCGTGTCTAAAACTAGGCCATACTAAAACAGGTGCTCAAATATTGCCGTTTGCAAAGAGTGTTGTCTACCACCTCCGCATGACGAATGCTCAAGAATTTTCTGCACAAACTGTAAACAAGATGACTATACGTCGTATGACCCTGCTTGCCCATCCTTCCTAAAATATAAATCAGTGAATAAAATCAAAGCCGATCGACGCTGCACGGTGAAGCGTGGCAGATATAAAATGATGATCCCGCCCTCCATCAACTCCCAGCCCCCGAAAACAGAAAGGAAGCAGTCAGTACCATAGCAGAAACAATCAAACATCGCATCCAAACAAACCTAAACAAAATAAATAAATAAATAAAAATAAATTTGATGGCACAACAGCTCATGAAGAACTAGGGCCTAGTGACTTACAACTCTCAACCATTCCTGTGTGCGTGTCTGCAGGAATGGAGGGGACCTACAGTTTATTGCCGAATCCGAACGGCTAACGAGCGGCACTTTTCTGTGACAGGAAATACTCTTGGAGGATTTGTCAATTCCTCGCAAGAGGCAGTAGCCGTTTTTCTTTTAAACAAATAGGTGGCGAGGCTGGGGATCGAACCTTAGACCTCCGGCATGACAGTCCATCGCACTAACTATCACGCCACGGCTACAACCTAAACAAGATACCGGCCCAAAAAGACCCTAACTGAAAACTTAAATGACACAACAGAACAAAATAATAAAATAACACATACAGCACTAAATACAAATCAATCTATTCAACAACCAGCAATAAATACAAATCAAACCACTCAACAACTAAAAACATCCCCTCACCTAAAAACGTCAACCAAAAACATCAATATTTATCCAACACACCCAAAAATATAGAAAACAAAATTACATTCCAATCAATTGAAAACCACTCCAAAAAGTCCAACCCACACAACAATACCTATGAAACCGAAAATGAGGGAATGGATTTGGATTTCCAAATACCTTTTCTCGAAACATCCCCGACAAAAATAAAAGACATCATCGGCACAAACCTCCAACTCCATGAAAAAAGAAACCTTAATAATAAACAATGAACCAGTTACTTAACAAACTTCTAATACCCCAATGGAATCTGCAAGGCTTCTGCAATAACAAACATGCACTCGAAATATTAATATCAACATACAACCCAGACATCATTGCACTCCAAGAAACACACATCATATCAAAAAACAAAAAATTCTTAATATCAAAAATTACAAATCATTCCATCACAACACAACAAAGACTATGCTAAATCAGGCATAGGATTCTTGGTTAAAAAACATATTCCCATATCATCTCACACCACATCTTCAACCCAACTAATGCATCAAACCATTCACATCCCAGGAACAACACCTATATACATAACGAATATTTACAGGGAAGGAGAGTTACCAAATAACTCGAACCTACTTGATAGTATTCCCAACCATTCAAACTCCCATAATCTTATTCTCGGGGACTTTAATGCTGCTTGCACCCTATAGGGATCGGCACACAACAACTCACAAGGAACCAAATTTGAAGATTTCATCAACCAACGTGGACTCATAGTGTTAAATGATGGATCACCTACGTTACTATCCACTAGAAACACATTCTCCGCTATCGATGTCACGTTAGCTTCTGAGGAACTTGCTCCCTTACTTCACTGGGAGGTTACCCTTAGAGGAGTAAGTAAGGATCACATACCAATCATAAATTACAGTCACGAAAGAAGAACGGCTAAAAGGCTATCCTCGCGATTCAAAGAAAACCTTGCAAACTGGAGTCTATTTGAGCATTTAACTAGTAATCTTACAACTTCATTCCAAACCAAAAGTAATATAAACCAAGAAGCTGCTAAAATAAAGAAAATAATAAGGACTGAAGCATCCAAAAGTATACCAACAAGCAAAACCACATGCATCAAAAGTAACCCCATATGGTTTACACCCTTCATAGCTAAACTAGTAAAAGAGAAAGAAGCAGCTTGGTCCATTCTACGCCGTAGCTCAATGACAGTTAACTGTTTGAAATATAGGAAAATTAGTGCCAAAGTTGAAAGAGAATGCATCTCATCTAAAAGGCTTTCCTGGGAGACTTGTCAACTCTATGGATTTATCAATCGACTCTAACCGCCATATTATTCACTCAATTCATCCAGATTTAAACTTAAATCCATTGAATTTGTATGATTTACATCCAGATTTAAGTTTTGACCTAGATGTATTGAGTGAATAATATGGCCGTAAGACCTTATGGTCAAAAATTAGATCAATTCGATCTAATAAACATCCGGAAATGTTCCCCTTTATGTTGTTAAATAATAATCTTCATAGTGATCCGGAATCAATCCCCAATACATTTATGGAAAAGAGGAAATCATACAACTCGAACCAAACCTACCCAGCCAAAATCATTTAAGATAAAAATCAGTTTAAAATATACGATCTTCCAAACATACAAAACTGGCCAGAGTGCCTGACAGAAGAAATATCTCTCTTTTAATTCACTATGACACTTCAAACGACTAAGGGAACTTCACCAGGTCAAGACAAAATAACCTACAAAATGCTAAAATCGTGTGCTATAAATCTTAAACTGAAAATTAGTTCCCTGTATACAAATATAATCAAAACAGGCATACAGTGGTGTGAAAAACATTCCGGATTTTTTTTGGTAAACTGCATTGATTGTTTGTGATATAAAAATGAAAAAATCAAATGCTTGCAATTTTTTCCCATTTTTATTGAACAATTTTATTATTTGAAACAAAAACCATGGAACTTTATCCATCAAAACAAAAAAAAAATTCAAAAAATCAAAGTCAATTCAAAATTTTAATGTGACAAACTAACCGGATTTTATTTTTTTGCAATTAACTTTTATTATTTATTTAATATTTTGTCCAGTAACCCCTGTTTTTTATCACAGCTCGGCATCGACGAGGCATTGATTTGATTAAATTCTCGAAAACAGAAGCATGAATATTCTCCCATTCATTTTTCAAAGCTGCAAAAGGAGAAGTTGTTGACGTGTGCTTTTTTTTTCCCAACCCGCCTTTTTAAAATGGCCCACAAGTTTTCTATTGCGTTTAAATCGGGTGATTGAGATGGCCATTCTAAGACACGAATATTTTTAATATTTTTAATTGCAAACCACTCTTTTAGCAGCTTTGAAGAATGTTTGGGGTCATTATCCTGCTGAAAAACCCAACGCAGAGGCATTTCTTCCTCTGCGTATGGAAGCATTACTGACTCCAAAATGTCCCTATATTGGAAGCGGTCCATAATTCCTGTGATTTGGTGTATAGGACCGCAGCCTGCTCCTGAAAAACAGCCCAAACCATCACCGAGACTCCACCGTGCTTTACTGTAGGGAGTACATTTGCAGGCTTTAATCGCGTACCTTTTGAGCGCCTCACTGTCCTTGCACCATCGGAGTAAAATAAGTTCAATTTGCTTTCATCACTGAAAAGTACACCTCCATTTGCTTAAAGACCGGTTAAGATGATTTTTTGCAAATTTAACCCTGGGTTAAATGTTTTGATTAAAAATTTTAAGTCTTTCCCAAATACCTTTTACGGATTACCGTTTTTTACGATGTTTAGCAGTAAGCAGAGGTTTTTTAGCTGGTCGAAAAGCAAAAAAAAACCGAAATCTCTTAAACGCTTCCTGACCCTACTTGGCCCTATGGGTAGATTAAGTTCATCACAAATTGTCTTTGAAGTCGCAAAAGGGTCTGTAAGCATGAAATTCTTTATGCGCCTATCAGTTTTAATTGTTGTTTTGCGGGGGCGTCCACCAAAATGATCTGCTTCTACTGATTTTCCACTTTTAAATTTTTCAATGATGTCGCAAACCTTTGACGTTGGAATTTTTAAGATTTCAGCGATTACTTTTTGTTTTATACCGGCTTGGAACTTTTCTATTATTTCGTATCGAATCGCGTTGCTATAACGTGTTTTAGCCATCTTATGCACTATATAATTTCAACTTACACAGCTCTCAACTTGTAAAAACGTTTTAATCTACGGCTTGAGTCAAAAGACTCGAAAAAACCGTTACTTTAACATCGACATGCCTGGAAAACTGCGCAATTAAAACCAAATCCCAAAAAAGGTCGCAACTGCCACTCTTACGATGAATACCGGCCTACCTCCTTGCTACCCGTTCTTTCAAAATTTTTGGAAAAAATTTTAGCAAGACGAATCGGATGGCATATAAAAAGCAAGATAAGCCCAGAACAGCATGCCTTTATGCCAAAAAAAGAGTCCACTCATTGGTTCACCTTCTAGAGCACAAGCTTACTGGTAACCTTCAACAAACAAAACACAGCGTAGTAGTTTCACTTGACCTCGAGAAAGCGTTTGCCGGCGTTATTTCAACTCCCGTCATCCGCCAGCTTTGTAATTGGGTAATCCCAAAGCAAATTCTTAAACTCGTATTTTCTTTTCTATCTGGAAGAAGTCAGAATGTCAATGTGGACGGTTGTAATTCAAGTATTGCTAGAGTGGAAAACGGAATCCCGCAAGGTTCTCCCCTATCAGTGATTGCATACAACGTATACATCAACTCTCTCATCGCAGAACTCACCAAATCATCATACAACCTTGACTTCGTAGGAATATATGCAGATAACATATACAAACTAACCTCAGGTGAACCCAATATAGTACAAAACTCCCTGACGAAAATAAACACTGCAATCTCTATCTGGGCAAAAGACGTTGGGGCTATCATACCGCACTACATGTATGTACAAAAAGGAACTGCACAGCAAGCTCTATTAATCTGTCTTACACAACCATCCCATTAAAAAATGAGCTTAAGATGCTAGGTATCATGTTTAACAAAAATCTAAAATGGAACATACATTTCAAAAACATTGTCTACACAATGCAACAAAATGCAACAACGCACTCAAAATGATCTGTTCACGAAAAAAAAGGTCCTCATATAGAAATAGCACTACGAATAGCCAAAACTTTGGTCGTAGGAACCCTGCAACATGGCCTTACAACTTATATGTGGACAACAAAGAAGAATATCAAAAATATAGACGTCGCTATCAACGAATGCTACCGGATCGCATCTGGTTCCCTCAGAACTACACCAATTGATGCTCTCAGAACAGAAGCAGGCTTCTCTTCATTTGAAGTATCTGCAAAACGCAGAGCCATTTCAATGGGGTCAAAAGCTGTATTAGACGGAACACATCCATTACACGCAAGTATCAAAAAGGTCTTAAATGAACATTACAGCAAACAAAAATTTAAATCAGCTATTACAAATATCTCTCAAATCTTCCTCGATTTTCAATCAGCTCTTCCAGAAGAACCCAATAACTTAGCATGCTTCCTACCTTGAAAAAGGAATAGCCTCCAAATAGATACCAGTCTATCAAAACACAGCAAAGATTCGACTCAAAATATAGTTTTTCAGAACCTCCACAAGGAACTAACCGAACAAATTAGCCCCGAAAAATCTTGGTATACAAATGGCTCTCATTGTGAAGGAATTACATCCTATGCAATAGTAGAGTTAACAATCGCGGGTCAATATACTATTCTACACCAAGGGCTTATTCCCGAAATAAGAGGAAGCTACATCGCTGAGTTAGCTGGCATAAAAAAAGCTATCGAACTTGCCTCCTCTTTTCGTACTAAAATTTTAACAACAACAAATGTCCATCGTTAGAATTAATTCGAAGCAAGTTATATTCAAACAAAAATATCTGGACCTCCTGGGTGCCAGGCCATACTGGATGCCAGGCCATACTGGAATTCCCGGAAATGAGTCAGCTGATGAAGCCGCAAAACAAGCATCGAGTTTCCCTTTATTAATAGAAGTACCAAATTTTTTTCAACTTGCACAAAGAACCCACATATTCAAAGAAAATATGCAGCTGAGCAGTCAATGGCAGGAAAGTTCTTGCTTCCTGCGAAGCCACCACAAGAGATGAATGCATAAAACTCTTCCGCATCCGAATAGGTAAAGCCCTCTTCAACAGTAGACATTATTTCAACTGTGAAACACAAGAAATATGCGCTGAATGTGGCACCCATTTATCCGTGCAGCATGTATTAACCGAATGTCTGAGATCATCAATCATAAGACCAAAGGAGGAAGTATCGAAACTAGCAGATTTCATCAACCCTGCAATGTTTGAATCCATCTATAACATGAAAACTGCTACCTCCATGCATAATAATTATAATGACATTTAAACTAAGGAATCTTTATTATTATTAAATGTACATATGTAAATACTCTAACTATCCTATCTATACAACTAACCACATACATACGTATGTAATATTAAAGACGGCATTATATGGCTTTCTCGCCCCAATGCCTTTAATTAAGAAATATTGTAAATTGTTGTTTTATATATTTCTCCTAAATAAATAAATAAATTACATTACATTTTCATGTCTGAAAATGTTCGATAGATTCAAAGTTTCTTAAAATCCCGATTCTTTAAATGCAAAAGAAACTTTGCATACACCCAAACTCGAGCCTACCCTAAATCCTATCATCGTAAAAAAAACATCGATGATGTTTCCAAAAAAAACTTCGATGCCAAAAACATCGGCCTTGAAAACATCGATTTATCGAAACATCGATGTTTTTTGAAAAGCCCAAAAGGTATAGCTCAGGACTTCTAATTTCTCTTTTCTTTGACTTTTTAGAGAGTCATCTATATCTACATATCTATAAAGTGCCTAAGTTCTACCCATTATTATTTTATTTATTCAAAATGGATTTTAAAAACAACAACTTGGAGAATCTTTTCCTTGTCTTTTCACACAAAAATTTTCCCAGTAAAAATTTTTTCTTCAAATTTTTTTTTCCACACAGTACGCACTTTACGAGCAAGACAGACAGGCAGACGGGGTTACACGACCAACTTTTTTCTTGTTCTCTATCATTATCAAAAAAAATCTGTGTAACAAAAAAACCAAAAAACATCGCACCAAATAACCCCCTAGTTGCAGGGGGCAGCATGCCCCCCTTGAATTGAATTGAATTATACTTGGGGTTTATATTGCACTGCGACCTCAAGATCTATTGTGCCCCCATTTAGAGCCAGATGAGGTTGCTCATTTACAGCTCTTCCTCCAAATTTATTTCTTTGAGAAATTTAAGTATTTGTAGTATTTTTAAAGAGGGCAGTTCACTCTCCTCTATCTGGTGGCGACCCAGATATATATGTCTTTGTTGCACAATTGCTTCACAACTACCTAAAATATGGTCCGGTGTATCTTCCTCAGTGTTACAGAGTCTGCATGTTGCGCTACTTGCTAAGCCAAGAATCCTGAGGTGTCTCCTTAGCTTGCAGTGGCCAGTGAGGATACCCATAACTATTCTACTGTTGTTTATACTTAAGCTAATGCAGGATATGAAACGTTCTTGGTTGTAGTTCCCAAGTAGTAGTTTTGCTTGTCTTAGCTTAGGGAGTTCTTTCCAGATTTGTAATCTTTTGGCCTCCTCTTGTTTTTTGATTTTATTTTTAATCACGTTTTCTCCTATTCCGCAATAGGGCTCTGGACCCATAAGAGGTGTTGTTGCACCCATTTTAGCTAAGGAGTCTGCCTTGGACACCCACATGGCTTGGTACCCAATGTAGTGTTACATTGTTGTTTTTGCCCAGTTCGTTTAGTCTGCACACACAGTCCCATACCAATTTAGAACTAATGGTGTATGAGCTCAGTGCTTTAAGTGCAGCCTGGCTGTCTGACATAATGGCAATATTTTGATTACGGTATTATATATATATCGGTATTATATATGTATATCGAGAATTTGTTTTGCACATTTTCCTATGGGATTGACTTCCGCTTGGAAAATGCTTACCCATCGGTAAGGAAAGTTTGGTTCTTGGCCCAAAGATTCCTGCGCCAGTCCCTACAGTTGTTCTCGATCCATCAGTGTACCACTTGATAGCATTAGCTTTAAGAGTGTTGTTGACTGATTCCCCTACCCACTCTTTTTTGCAACTTAAATCCGTTTGGAAGTTTTTCTCGAAGTTATATTTTTTAATCATGCCATCTCTTGGAATGTCAAGAAGAATTGTTACTGTGGACTTACAGATCGAAATTCTTTCCCTATGACCTACAAATTTTCCCGTCCCAGTACCCTCCTTTGAGAATCTAATGATGGCTCCCATAGCAGCACTGTCTATGACCACATGTAGTAGGGTCAAGTGAAGGATTACCTCCATAGCTGCTGTAGGGCATGTCCTCATTGCTCCAGTAATGCATAAGCATGCGAGCCTTTGTACTTTTTCTGGGGATTTCCTAGTTCTGATATTTGGTTTACAGCCCCATGTTTTACCTGCAAGTCTTTTGCATATCATGAGGGCCCTAGTGGCCTTCCCGACAGTTATTTCAACGTGTTTGTTCCAGAGGAGTTTACTGTCTAGAGTATTTCCTAGGTATTTAACATCCTTCTGGGTCACGGTTTCTTCTCCCGCCAACCGGATTGGTTTCATGCGTGGAAGAAGTCTCCTCTTGGTAAATGGTACTATCGTTGTCTTGGTAGGCTTTATATTTAGTCCCACCGATAAGCACCATTTCCTTGTGATGGGTAATCCCCTTTGAATTATATCACAGAGAGTATCTTTGAACTTTCCCAAGGCAGTTATAACATTAGCTGTATTTTATTTTCCCCCAGATCTGATCCGGATTGGATTTAGAAACATAAATACAAGTAATACAAAAACAACACAAGATCCAGGTCTGCTTCTAGATTTGGATTTCGAAATCCATTTTTTGAACACTTCCCTAGCATTATTTTAATTTTATAGGTTGGTACCACTGCTGAGATTTACAGAAAAAACTCAATAAAATTAAAAATTCTCGAAATCAAACAAATGCGGCCATCATTCCATTTTTTTTTATGAGTTTTTCTTCATTCAATAGAGACGACGCGTCGCGAGGCACGGAAAAAATACATACAAACTATTAACTTAATGAAAATTAAACTAAAAAAATAAAACTGTTCCATTTGAAACATTCAATACCAAATATTATTTCAAATAATATTTGTGAAAATTTTCCTTCTGTCAATTTTATTGTGCAAATAAAGCCAATTGTGAGAAATAAATAAATTTGTGATCCAGTTTGTTTTATTATCATGATCTGATCCGGATTAGATCTGGGGGAAAATAAAATGCAGCTTATATCATCAGCAAAACCGATGCAGCGTAGGCCTTGAGAAGTAAGAGTTTCTAGTAATTCATCTACAACAAGACTTCACAGCAAGGGTGATATAACCCCTCCCTGAGGACAGCCCCTTGTTGTGATGACCCTCTGGACACTATGTCCTGCGTGTGCTTCCGCCGTTCTTGTGCCTAGCATTTCACTTATCCATCTGATTATGGTGATGGGTACGCACTTCCTTACCAGAGCTTTGTTCACAGCTTCATGAGAGGTATTGTCGAAGGCCCCCTCAATATCTAAAAAGGCACATAATTCTGTTTCTTTCGATTCTAAAGCAAAGGTGTTTGTGAGCTCATACAGGGCGGTTTCTGTAGATCTACCCGCTCTGTAAGCATGCTGGCGTACGTTTAAAGGCATCTTTATTAACACTTCTGATCTAATGAAGTTATCAATTACCTTTTCCAGAGTCTTCAGTAAAAAGGAAGTTAAACTTATTGGCCTGAATGACTTTGGATGTGTTGTATCTTTTTTCCCAATTTTGGGAATAAAAATAACCTTAGCTCTTCTCCATAGATTTGGTATGTACCCAAGTGCAATACTACTTCGAAGTATGCTAATGAGAAGGGGCATTAATTCTACTTTTCCTTTTTGTAAAAGGGCTGGAAAAATGCCATCTACACCCGGTGATTTAAAAGGTTGAAAGGCGTTTATCGCCCAATCAATTCTGTTTGCTGAATAGATAGTTGACGATATCTTCCAGCTTTCCCGGTTGGGTTTGAGAGGTATTCTCTCTATTGTGTTTTCTAAAGCTGGTAAGCTGCCCGGGAAGTGAGTATTTAACAATAGGTTGGACCTTTGCTCCTCATTTTCCGTAAAGCTACCATCAGGGTTTCGAAGTGCTAAAGAAGCTAATGTTCTCTTTCGCTAGAGCTTTATGTAGTCTTGCCGCTCCAGGAGTAGAAGAAATGCCTTCGCAGAATGTTGCAAAACTACTTCTCTTAGCTTTTCTTAACGGTGGTATATTGGCGACATCACCTGCGAAGTAGGCTGCTGCTACTACTATCGTGCGGGGACTTCCATCAGTGTAAATTTGGACGTGTATTGGTACTAGATCCCTCGTCATAAAATCTAAAAGACATATAAAATGAATATTATTTCTTATGTGTATGCATGCTCTGGGCGAGTCTTGTCTCGTATCCCATATTAATTTAGATTCCTTACTTGTAAGGCCTCTAACTTGGCCCCCGTAAATCCAGGGTTCTTGGATCAGCACTAGCCCTAGGTCTTCAGATGTGAATTTTTGCGCTATAACGGCTGAAGCCGCTTTAGCGTGGTGAAGATTGACCTGGGCTGGCCTGGTGCTGGTCCCTCGTCCAGTCATTTTGGTTTATGGATTTGGTGGATTTCCCCCTCATCAGCAAGCAGATGGTCTTCATCTTCTTCTGTTGGAAGCGTCTCTTTTAGGTATTCCCGAGCTAGAGAGAGGTCCATGCCCTCTATGTCTCCATCCGCTTGGCCCAAGTGAGGAGGGGGGCTGGAAGTCGGGATGAATTGGGATGGGGGGTAAGGTAGTTGAGAGATGGCTTGGTGGGTTATTTGTTGGGATGCTAGGTAAGGAAGTGGATGGGAGGCTTGTTTGTGTGATGGTTGGATTGGGGTTTGGGACTTGGGACTTGGAAGCTGTCTTCAATGGCCGGTATAATATTGCGAGCGCAGTCCCTATCCCCTTTAGGTTCATGTGATCTTGGACCTGTAGTCTTTCTTATTCCCGACACCTTGATTGTTCCGAATTTGTAGTGAAGTTCGTGGTTTGCCTTCACTATGGCGTCTGCTGACGGCATCAATGTTGATCACCAACAGCTGCCCTTTACCCTCGGCTTTGCTGTTTAAAATTTTCCAGGCTCGGACGTTTAGCCCCCCTTACATATCTCACTATTTATACGCCGTAATACTGGGTGCTAGCACTGTATATGTACAATGTACATACATGTAAGCAACAATTAAAAAAAAAAAATCATAAAAAAGTAGTTTCAGTAATTTATAATTTTCTCAAAAACTAGTAAACATAAAAGCATTCGATTTTGTTGTTTTCGATTTAGAATTGATATTTGGTCTAAACATTTAAAAAAAAATTTTTTAAAAACTATCGACAAAAATAATTTAATTGCTTACGAATTAATTTTGGGTATTTTAATTCGTTTTATTTTTGTTTGGCTAGAGATATAGCTATTTCAAGGGGTGCCAAGCCCTATCATCAGTCTCCTTTATAGTGGTGCTGAGCTTTAATCCAATTTTATTTGAAAAACTTTCTACACATCATGCGGTAAGATGATGAGCAAATCTGATGCGCGGGTTCAAATACCGCATGATGTGTAGAAAGTTTTTCAAATAAAATTGGATTAAAGCTCAGCACCACTATAAAGGAGACTGATGATAGGGCTTGGCACCCATTGAAATAGCTATATCTCTAGCCAAACAAAAATAAAACGAATTAAAATACCCAAAATTAATTCGTAAGCAATTGGTGGTAGCACCTTTAAGTTGTTGTTCTTGTTCAAAATTCAATGAAATTGACGGAATAAAGAATGGTCAAGTCTAATAAACTGACATTCTAGTATAAATAATACAATACAAATAATAAAAAATAATTTAATTTAAATTTCGGATTAAAGAAAAGATTTCTGGCTTTCAAAACCAGTATAGTACTTTAATGTAAGTGTTGCCGTTACTCCCCCTTCCCTATCAAAATATGTTTAAATATATATTATGATCCCAATATGAAGCTGACGACTCTATTAATATTTACTGCCAAAAAAATTTTCATTTCAGTCCAACCTTTCATATAAATCGACTTTAATTATTTCAATGATTGAACTACCTTATCAATGATCATTGAAAAAATAAAAGACATTTTATGAGAACGGTTGGACCGAAACGAAATTTTTTCTTAGCCAGAAATATTAATCGAGTCATAAGCTTTATTTTGGCATCAAAATAATCATAGATTTTGCATCCTGAACGTCTTAAAATACATCATTAAATTTTTTCTTCCCGTTATTTTTAGTTTTCTCAAAAACTAAAATATTATTGAGCATTTTTGTTTTCAGTATTTCACTAGGAATTGATAAGAACATCGAATATTTAAAACAAAACTATGTATACTATTTAATAACGTAAAAATTAAAAAAAGACTACCAACTAAAAAATGTTGAAAAACAAAAAATGTAATATTGATTTTTTTTTCACAATTTTAAATACTAGGTTCTAATTTGGGTTTTAAATTAACAATTTTATAGAACTTTGTATTTAAATTGTGAAAAAAATAAATATTCAATTTTTTGTTTTGTTTTTGTATTTCTCTAGCACAAATCGTTTCTGAGATATTTGCAAAAAAAACTCATTTTTATGACTTTTTATGGTTTTTAAATGAATAATATTATGATATCTTTGATATTAGTATTAGTGATATTGAATTTTTTCATATATTAGTAATATCTTAGTTAATACTAATATATTAGTCACATCCGTACTCTCAAATAATTTGAATTAAAAACAAAACAAAAGAATGGATTTCTGGCTTTAAAAAAAAAGTAGAATATGATATTGTAAGTGTTTTCGTTGCTTTTCTTCGTTTTTTTTTTGCAATAGATTTTTCTGGAAAATTGCCCCGCCCGCCTATAAACGAGCGGAAATAGAACCTTCTTTCAACTCAGCCTACATTCTCTAGCTTTTTGTCACACTTTAGGTGAATCACCCGTACCTATGTACCTAAAATTTGTACCTAGGTATCTTTTTTTTAATATTTACTACCTACCTACCTACCTTCCTAATTTTTTTATAATGAGGGTATAGGTAGGTACCTAGGACTACCCTTTGAACAAGGTTAGGTTAGGTAAGGTTAGGAGGGGCGTGCCCAGCTCTGAAGCTGTTGCGTACACGGGGGCCTATTGGTCCATTGTGATCCCCTATAACAGAGATTAATCCTTAGCTAGTGGTTGACATAGACTGGTTCATTTACGAACGAGCCCGTGCTTTCTATATATTTCCTCATGTTTGCCATTGAGACCTGCGCTAAATCGTCCAGTTCTCCAACAAACCTGTTTCCAAGGTAACGGAGGCGGTTTTTTTGGAGGTTTGGGCAATCGCAGAGCAGGTGTTTAATGGTTTCTATTTCTTCAACATCCTGACAGCTCCTACAGAAATCGGGTGCGTATACACCCAATCTAGTAGCCATTATGCAAATGGCACAATGTCCCGTCAGTACACCTATCAGGGTTCTGATATTCTTTTTACTCACCGATAAAATATACTGAGTTTTCTTTTCATTAATTCTAGGCCATAAACTTCTAGAGATGGCGCAATCGTTCCAGGAGTTATTGATTTGCACTTTCGTTATTAAGTCTATCTTTCTTTTGATTACGCTAATAGGGACGTTTAGTCCTATGTCTAATTGGCTACTACTGTCTGTATATGATATTGACCCCTTCCTTGCCAGTGCATCTGCTATGTCATTCCCTTCTATATTGCTATGTCCAGGAACCCAGCAGAGTTTGACTTGGTTAGTGTAACATATATTGTTCAGTATGCCTCGACATTTTGCTACTACCTTTGATCTTATAGTCTCACTGGCTAATGCTTTGATAGCAGCTTGGCTGTCCACGAAACAAGTGATCTCTGACGAGCTCAGTTTTTTCTCGTGAACAATTTCTGCTGCTTTTTCAATAGCATAAATCTCAGCTTGAAAGACACTACACTCATCTGGGAGTTTGTAAGATTCTCTAATATTAAGAGCTTCACAAAACACCCCTGCTCCTGTTCCTTCTTCCATTTTTGACCCATCAGTGTAGAAGGGGATACCCCGTTCACTGAGTAGGGAGTTTGGTTCCCATCCATGTCTTTCCGGTATTATAACCGAGAAGTTTTTTCTAAAATCTATTACGGGTGGGAAGTAGTCAGTGGTCACATCAAGTCCGGCATATCTTTGCCAGACAGACCCATGACCAAAGGTGCTGTGCTTCCAAGAGTCGATTTCCTTAAGTCGAAATGCACTTTTGGCTGCTGTACACCTTATATACTCATCCAGAGCTGGAAGGTTTAGAATAATTTCCAGCCCTACTTGTGAAGTAGACCTCCGTGCCCCCGTTATTCCTATACAGGCTAATCTCTGTACCTTGTTCAGGTTTTTGAGGAAGCTATCCTTTTCTACGGCTTTCCACCATATAATCGAACCGTAGGTAAGTATGGGACGAACGATCGCCTTGTACATCCATTGGATGACTTGCGGTCGCATTCCCCACCGGGTACCGAAGGTTTTTTTGCATGTGTAGAAAGCACAAAGTGCTCTCTTTGTTCTTTCCTCTGTATTTCGTTTCCATGTTAGCTTTGAATCAAGGATTACTCCAAGATATTTGGCTTCATTGGAGAGTTTCAGAGGTATTTCATTTAGCTTGGGAGGAGTAAAATCCTCTAATTTTTTTTTCTTCTTCAACAGAATAAGTTCAATTTTTGAGGGGTTAACCTCGAGACCGTTTTGTTCTTCCCATGAAGATAGTTCATTAAGTGCAGATTCTTAATATCCCTGAAAGTAGTAAGAAACTTAACTGATATCAAAATTACTATGTCGTCTGCATTGGCCACTGTTTTGATATCTTTATTCCTAAAGCTTGTTAGAATTTTGTTAACAACTAGGACCCAGAGGCGAGGTGAGATTACCCCTCCCTGTGGTGTGCCTCTTGTAACTGTTTTCTCAATAATAGTGTCTCCAAGTTGCGAGTTTATGACCCTACCACTGAGCATGGAATAAATCCAGTCCACAATTGCAGATTCAACTCCAACTTCTTCCAGAGCAGAATTAATGGACTCCGTTTTTACGTTGTTAAACGCTCCTTTGATGTCTAAAAATGCTGCCAGGGTATGTTCTTTGTAGTCGAGACTTTTCTCAATTTGGGAAACTACTTCGTGCAACGCTGTCTCCACTGAGTTACCTTTAAGGTAAGTGTGTTGTTAGTTGCACAAATTAATTGGATTGAGAAGGTCCCGAACATGCAGATCAAGAATCCTCTCCAGTGTTTTGAGAAGAAACGAAGAGAGGCTTATCGTTATGTAATCTTTTGCAGTCGAGTGTGTCGGTTTTCCAGCTTTTGGAATAAAGACCACTTTGAATTTTCTCCAGCTGTTAGGGACGTATCTAAGTACCTAGGACTACCCTTTGAACAAGGTTAGGTTAGGTAAGGTTAGGAGGGGCGTGCCCAGCTCTGAAGCTGTTGCGTACACGGGGGCCTATTGGTCCATTGTGATCCCCTATAACAGAGATTAATCCTTAGCTAGTGGTTGACATAGACTGGTTCATTTACGAACGAGCCCGTGCTTTCTATATATTTCCTCATGTTTGCCATTGAGACCTGCGCTAAATCGTCCAGTTCTCCAACAAACCTGTTTCCAAGGTAACGGAGGCGGTTTTTTTGGAGGTTTGGGCAATCGCAGAGCAGGTGTTTAATGGTTTCTATTTCTTCAACATCCTGACAGCTCCTACAGAAATCGGGTGCGTATACACCCAATCTAGTAGCCATTATGCAAATGGCACAATGTCCCGTCAGTACACCTATCAGGGTTCTGATATTCTTTTTACTCACCGATAAAATATACTGAGTTTTCTTTTCATTAATTCTAGGCCATAAACTTCTAGAGATGGCGCAATCGTTCCAGGAGTTATTGATTTGCACTTTCGTTATTAAGTCTATCTTTCTTTTGATTACGCTAATAGGGACGTTTAGTCCTATGTCTAATTGGCTACTACTGTCTGTATATGATATTGACCCCTTCCTTGCCAGTGCATCTGCTATGTCATTCCCTTCTATATTGCTATGTCCAGGAACCCAGCAGAGTTTGACTTGGTTAGTGTAACATATATTGTTCAGTATGCCTCGACATTTTGCTACTACCTTTGATCTTATAGTCTCACTGGCTAATGCTTTGATAGCAGCTTGGCTGTCCACGAAACAAGTGATCTCTGACGAGCTCAGTTTTTTCTCGTGAACAATTTCTGCTGCTTTTTCAATAGCATAAATCTCAGCTTGAAAGACACTACACTCATCTGGGAGTTTGTAAGATTCTCTAATATTAAGAGCTTCACAAAACACCCCTGCTCCTGTTCCTTCTTCCATTTTTGACCCATCAGTGTAGAAGGGGATACCCCGTTCACTGAGTAGGGAGTTTGGTTCCCATCCATGTCTTTCCGGTATTATAACCGAGAAGTTTTTTCTAAAATCTATTACGGGTGGGAAGTAGTCAGTGGTCACATCAAGTCCGGCATATCTTTGCCAGACAGACCCATGACCAAAGGTGCTGTGCTTCCAAGAGTCGATTTCCTTAAGTCGAAATGCACTTTTGGCTGCTGTACACCTTATATACTCATCCAGAGCTGGAAGGTTTAGAATAATTTCCAGCCCTACTTGTGAAGTAGACCTCCGTGCCCCCGTTATTCCTATACAGGCTAATCTCTGTACCTTGTTCAGGTTTTTGAGGAAGCTATCCTTTTCTACGGCTTTCCACCATATAATCGAACCGTAGGTAAGTATGGGACGAACGATCGCCTTGTACATCCATTGGATGACTTGCGGTCGCATTCCCCACCGGGTACCGAAGGTTTTTTTGCATGTGTAGAAAGCACAAAGTGCTCTCTTTGTTCTTTCCTCTGTATTTCGTTTCCATGTTAGCTTTGAATCAAGGATTACTCCAAGATATTTGGCTTCATTGGAGAGTTTCAGAGGTATTTCATTTAGCTTGGGAGGAGTAAAATCCTCTAATTTTTTTTTCTTCTTCAACAGAATAAGTTCAATTTTTGAGGGGTTAACCTCGAGACCGTTTTGTTCTTCCCATGAAGATAGTTCATTAAGTGCAGATTCTTAATATCCCTGAAAGTAGTAAGAAACTTACCTGATATCAAAATTACTATGTCGTCTGCATTGGCCACTGTTTTGATATCTTTATTCCTAAAGCTTGTTAGAATTTTGTTAACAACTAGGACCCAGAGGCGAGGTGAGATTACCCCTCCCTGTGGTGTGCCTCTTGTAACTGTTTTCTCAACAATAGTGTCTCCAAGTTGCGAGTTTATGACCCTACCACTGAGCATGGAATAAATCCAGTCCACAATTGCAGATTCAACTCCAACTTCTTCCAGAGCAGAATTAATGGACTCCGTTTTTACGTTGTTAAACGCTCCTTTGATGTCTAAAAATGCTGCCAGGGTATGTTCTTTGTAGTCGAGACTTTTCTCAATTTGGGAAACTACTTCGTGCAACGCTGTCTCCACTGAGTTACCTTTAAGGTAAGCGTGTTGTTAGTTGCACAAATTAATTGGATTGAGAAGGTCCCGAACATGCAGATCAAGAATCCTCTCCAGTGTTTTGAGAAGAAACGAAGAGAGGCTTATCGTTATGTAATCTTTTGCAGTCGAGTGTGTCGGTTTTCCAGCTTTTGGAATAAAGACCACTTTGAATTTTCTCCAGCTGTTAGGGACGTATCTAAGTTTAATGCAACTTTTGAAGATAACCCTAAGCCATGGGGTGATTATCTGTAGAGCATGTTAAAGAAATGCCGGAATAATCTCGTCTGGTCCAGCTGATTTAAAGAGTTTGAACGAGTTTATTTCCCACATAATCTTCTGATCTGTGATAACCTGTTCCAAATCCGGTGCTGGTTGATCAGTGTGTAAAGAGTTTGATATTATATAACCTGAGTCCTCAGGACTCTTACATCCAGGGAAATGCGTTTCCATAAAGAGTTTAAGTGTTTCCTGGCTCGAGTTCGACCACGATCCGTCGGGATGTTTGATATACTCCGGAATCGCCGGTTTTAAAGCAAGAATCTTGCGAAGCCTCGCTGCCTCACTTGTGTTCTCAATGGATTCACAATGTTTAGCCCATGAAATCTTTCAATTTCAATTTTTTTTCTTTTCAATTTCAATTCATTTATATATAAAAATGCTTACACTTAGAAACAATTTTCCATAAAATGTGTAAAATTTAAAAATAGGTTAAGAATTGGAAATTTAAAAAGAAATTTTCAAGTTATCCTAGATTAACAAAAACAAATTCTAGTTTTTATACTTTAGGTTTAGTTTATGACTAATGTACCTATATAATTGTATGTAATTTATATTTCATAATATATAATGTATGTGCTTGCCTTCATATATGTTTCAAGTTTTCGCTAAATTCGCCAATGCCTTCACATCTCCTTATATCAATTGGAAGTGAATTTCACAGCCTAACAGAATAAATAAAGAAATGATTCTTCTTGGTCTTCCTTAACTCTTTGGAGTATGAGTTAAGTTCAGCTCTATATAAATTCCAGTCTCTTTCTAATTTGCTCAGTTTTGGCTTTGTTGAAAAGTTTTCTGACCCCTGTTCTTAGTTTCTTAGGTTCACTACTCCACCATGCTGGATTAGTGGGTTTAATATTACGAGATATGGGGCAGTGTTTTTCAAATGCCTTTTTCATTTTACTTGTAAGGTTTTGAACAACAGTGTCGATGGTTGAGGATAAAGAAATCGTTTCCTCCTCTGGAGGATCGATACGTTCGTTCAGCCATTTTGTGTACACTGTCCAATTAGTTCTAGTTGGGTTTCTTAAAGGCTTAATCTCCTTTGGGTTTCTGTCTAAAGTGAAGAGTATCCTAAGATGATCCGAAAAGGATTCCTTAGGTGAGACTCTCCAATTCCCTACAGAAATTTTCTAGTTATTACTCATAAGAGTGAGGTCTAGAATTTCTTCCCTGTTTTTATTACGAAATGTTGGATGGTCGCCCTCATTACATAACATTAGATTAGAACAGAGAATGTATTCAAAAATTGACTCACCCCTTTTGTTGATTTCCTTGCCGCCCCACTGAGTGTGGTGGGCGTTGGCATCACATCCCATCACCAAAGGTGTCCCTCGTGCTGTGGTATGATCCACCAGGTCGCGGACTGTCTTTGCTGGAGGGTTTTCTTCCTCGTACGGCATGTACGTTGATGCCAAGACGAAGTTTCCTTCTTTGGTTTCAACGCTGATTGCCACGTTATCCCCGTTGCTGTACCTAGATAATAAGAAAGCATTTATTGACTTTTTCACTAGAATACAACTTCTTATATTACCTTCTGACGTGGAGTGGAAAAGGTTGTAATCTTTTGACCTTAATCCTCGGACCTGATTCTTTCGAATCCATGGTTCTTGGATTAATGCCACATCCACGGTCTCCTGAGACATGTAGAGCATGTGGTCGTGCGTTGCTGCTTTTGCGTGATGCAAATTAATTTGCACCACCAGCAGCTTTTGACTCCCCTTTGCCATCATGCCTTCTTACCTTTACGGTTCCGAGACCGTATCTCAACACGTCCGATTTCTCTTTCAGGAGAAGGTCAGATTTCTTGTCGATTACAAACAAGAGGTCCTTTCCTTCCCCGTTCAGACTCTTCCTGGAGAGGACGAGCTCCCATTCTTATATGGAGAACTCTTTGTTCTGTTTCACCAACAGTTTGATTATGGATGTGTCCTCATGCGCGGCAGAAGGAGGGATCCATATTTTAACCTGTTGGCGAAATGGCAAAGCAGTGACGGGAAGAACCCCGAGAGTAGAACCCTCACACAGTTCGCCAATATTGGTGATTGTGTGAGTGAGGAACTCCAGGGATTTCCGGTCCCCACAGCAAACCACTTTCACTCCTTTTAGCCATCCAGTTCCATCGAATGTATAGTCCTCAGAACTATCGTTGCCATCATGGCCTTGAGGATTTCATTTTCTACCAGTAACCAATTTTTTGCCGAGATTTTCCCATCCGGGTTGTCGCGGCCTATTATGGCAACTTGCAGATCAATCGGGGTGGTATCAAGACTACTTGTTTTAGGCTTTTTAGAACCTACGTCTTGCTTTCCTCCTCCGATCTTGCTCTTTTAGATGTTATAGGCTTCGTCGCAGAAGAGTTGCCGACCTGTGCTTGATCGTTCCTTTTTTAGGTTCGATGTAGCGCTGGCCTGCTGTTTCTCTCTGGAATTCGCCAGTTTCGTTTTTGAGCCGGAGCGTGGACCAGAATTAATGGCAACCTGTTCCTGGAGCATCTTTTTAGGGATGGACTTGGATGTGGAAGCCAAAACTCTGTCTTTTTCCAGTCTTTCAGTGTTAGGTTGTTGGGAGGGAGCAGTGGGTTCAGTTGCGCCTATTTTTAACCGACGCACGTGCATAGTTCTTCACCAACTTCCTATATTTTTTTCAAAACGGCCTTGTATCTCGAACTTAGAGTAGTTGGGCCCTTTTTGTCCATTGTACTCACGAATCTTTTATAGGATCTGTAGTTACTGCGTTGCCTCGAAGCTCTAAGGAGTGCAGTAGACTTCAGCGTAGTCTCTTCGGGATTCGAGTCTTCCAGCAGCTCGTCCTCGGTTTGACTTCCTATGGAGGGAGTTCTGTTCCGGGTCTCCCCACCGTCAATAGCCATGCTATTTAGGGCAGGAAGAATAGCCTCCGCAAGATTGTGCGTGTTCGTTTGTCTTGTTAGTCCTGGTCGTTTTCGTTCAGTTTTGTCAGTACCGTTATTTTTGTTAGTCACTGGCGACTTAGCTCCTTGCGAAGCCAAGCCCTCGCCGACAGCCGTGACTTCTGTCGACACTTGAGTGTATATCCCCCCTTTGAACAAGGTATTTATCTACTTCCTAAAGAATAAGTGCTTTCTTTATTTAGTTAGGTACCTGTATATTAGGTAAAACAATTCATAAGTAGAGGAATCATACAGATACTTTTACATCAGATATATTTGTACCTACCTACATACCGATGTTCCCTACTTTACTCTTTAAATTGATTCTAGGTAGGTAGCAATTATACAAAAAAGAATCTTAAAACCACACTTAAAATCACATATACAATGCAAAGAAACTGAATATGAAGAAATGAATCCTTCGTACGTTTCACCCTCCAAAACCCATTTGTTTACATTGTTGTATTTGTAATTTAATTTTGTGTCGATGAATAGATGTGAAATCCAACAACAATATAGCAGGGTGGTGTGAAGATAAGTACTGTGAATGTGTAAGTTGTGAAGATAAATACTGTAAATGCATGAGTTTTATACCGCCATTTTTACACATACCTTCTCATTTCTTATCTGATAAAGCTTGTAGGCAAACTCAAATGACAGCCGAGGATTCATTTCTTCATATTCAGTTTCTTTGATACAATGTACGTGAGTGAGGCCGCAAGAATTGAAATAAAAAGAAAAAGAAAAACAAATTAGACTCACAGCTGTCATTTTGCCGACGTCTTGAAAGGTGTATGAGATTTTGAATTGTGTTAAAAAGTATAATTAAACTAAAAAAAAAACGTGAAACAAGGGTGATTAATTAAAATATTCGATACAAACAACATAAAACAACCGGTTCTGTGTGAAACCGTGTAAAAACGCATATAATAAGGAGTGCACAAAGTTTTCTTTTCACACGTATATTTCTTCTCATATTTATGTTACATAAATTAATTTAAAGTGATGTTTTTTAGATAAATACATTTTCCTAAAATACTTGAATAATGATATTTCGTGGAATTTTGCTATAAAAAAGCAAATTGATTTAAAATTAAAATACACTCCTATAATATATAGAAATTCTCGTCCAGGGACGTATTTGTTTTTGTTAATGATGGCAAGGCGGTCAAACACGTTGAGCGTCCGTAGTCCAGAATTATTTTTCAACGATTAAAATTTATTTTATTATGTTTACTTTTAATTTTATCACAACTTAAAAAAAAAACATGAATTTCATTCAATTATTTATTTAAGCACTTCTGAGAAGCTTAAATTCGTAATCTAGTTTTACCAGCTACATAATTTCCCTACTTTCCTGACCGAAAATAAATATAACTAAAAATCATTTGGGCGCCCCAGATTTTAGCCGTCTAACTTCACGCCGAGCCTGTGTGAATGCATTTGTGTTTGTGCAACTCACACTACTTTGAAAAAAGCCTCAGTTTTCCCACGATATGCCAGTTCCTCCTATTTCTTCTTCCATGGTTCATCCTCAGCAATTTCGTCTACCCCAGTCCCCGGCCACCACATACGTCTCTCGCCCCACGTGCTTAGAAATCGCAAAAGAATTTTGCAGTGTGTAAAAGCAGTCTAAACAATAAGAAACGTAGGCTTAGGCCTTTGCTCTTCTGCTTCTCCCAAAAAAGAGAGAGAGAGAGAGTTCGAAGTTCAAACATGTCGAGGTCTGAGGACGAGTTTTTTATTTTCCATTTTCTTCGAAGTTACCGATCTTCGAATCTGAGTCCGAACTTTTGGGTTGAGGCCTCTTTAAGTTTCCGATTTTGTGAATGACTTACAAATAAATGGGGATTTTTCCATCTGTCTGGTAGGTACCTAGGTGCAGGCATAAATAATTTCTCACACATGAAGTACCTACATACTTACGTACAAATTTAGTTATTTCGTAGCTAGGTACTCGTACATATCTATTTTTTAAATCATGTAGATAGGTAGGTAGGTACGATTACAAAATAAAACCGAAACCTAAAAAAAAACAAATAGTTATGTAGGCATTATAAGAAAAATAAATTCTTTGTGGGTGAGGAACCTTTGAAAACGAGTTCAATAAATAATACTGTGCTACAGGGAGAGATTACATTGGAAAAAGATCGAATAGATGTTGCAGCTTTGCATGACTGAGAGCTACCTGCATATGTCATAATTATTCCACTTGAAAATTTTCAATTTATTTAAAAAAAAAAAAAAAGTTTTTAAACTTTCACGTTTAAGCGATTTTTTACTTATTAATTTTTATACCAATTTTATTTATTTTTTTTAAGTTCGAAACAGTAAGAACTTAAAAAAAAATAAATAAAATTTTAAAGAAATGCATGCTACAAAATTGTGTACCTATAGATTTTTAGATTGAATTTCAAAATTATACCTAGGTAAATTTTTTTTCCCATTCTTTAGACTTATAAGAGTAATTTATGCTATATTTTGAAATACTTTTTTATTTATTTTCAGTTTTAATGTTCCTTGTATGATGACTCTAATGAGCTATCATTCATCAAAATCGGTCTGAAATTTCGCTTCGTATATGTATACAAAATTACACTAGTCAATAACTTTTTTGATACTTTGATTAATTGACAGAACCTCCAAGAGTATCTCTTTGGTGCGTTTCTTTTCTGTAAAATGTTAACTATTGTTAACTCTGATTGTTCCTTTGTTAACACTATGACGTCATAAAAAATAATTCCTAAGTTCCAGTGTTGATGTGTCAGAATGTTACACATTGTAACATTTTCCAACTCATCTCGTCGATATGAATTTAAAATGTTTGTCTGTCAAAAGCAGCTGAATTTAGATTTTCATTTTGCGGTTATCTTTTGTTTACTTTTTCTCATTTCGGTATTTTGTATTTTATTTTTACTGTCGATTTTGATTTTTATAATTATCTTGTGTTATTTACTGATTATTTTGCTTTTTCCCGACAGTTTTATTTTTCGATAAGGTATATTTCTTACCAAAAAATGCGTCGGTATTTGGAATGGAAAGAAGTTGCAAACATTTTCTCAATTTTGTGTGATGATTCGATTTTGTGCAAAAATAAATAAATAAACGAATTCAATTTATAAATTGTGTGCATTTTTAAAGTTGTAACAATAATGTTTCCAATAAATTTGATGCAATCACAAATTTTCTTTTATTTTCATTCATGTATTTCGAATTTTTTATTTTTGCCACCCATTTTGTTTGATAGATGGGCATTTCACGTGAAGCGGACAAAGAAAAAAGGGGTGGGTCTTGAAATTGGTTCATCTTTGGGTTATTTTTTCTTTGTGTATTTTCTAACGTGAATACCAAAGGATTTTGTTTTCTAAGGCCTGGTCCTAGAATTATGGGCTTGTAAAGTTTCGTCAAGCTATGTGGTATGCTTTTAAAGGATTGTGTTGCTCAATTATATAAAAAGATATACAAATTATTTCAATGGTGGAATAGGTGACAAATAAGATGCTCTTTTCATTTATGATATCAAAACCGGAAATCGATTTTTATTTTTGGTAGAAAACCGGAAGTTAGCATTTCAAATCAATTTTTAGGCAACTTGGACCGTTTTGATATTTTTTTTTTAAACTTCAAAATGTAGGTTATTAAATTTAAATACTTCACGGAAAGTTTTAGAGTGGGATCTCCATTCGTTTACAAGATACATAAGTTTCAGTGAGAAGCCGCCATGCGAAAATTAGATGTTCTAAGTTCAAATCGGAAATTCAAATCGAATATGGAGTAATACAGACCCTTTTGATATTTTATTATATTTTCTCTCAATGTTGCTTATATAATACTGCTATTACCTGCTAAGTTTGAATATGGGATACCAATGCGTTGAAAAGTTACATATACTTTAGTCCGAGGGCACCATCGGACCATGCAAAAAGCCGCATTCAGTATTATTCTTACTCCTAGTGAGAGTAAACGCCATTTTGTTATTATTGAAAAGTATAAATTGAATTCTAGAAAAAGATCGATACATGACGCCATTTCGCACCCCTTTCTTCTGCCGTTGTTTTTGATTAGCTAATTTAAGTTCTTGGTCTAAATGAACACAACTTTTACTTTGCGTTTGAGCTTTAAATCAATAAAATAAAACACAAAATTATAGCCAAAATGGAATTTAATATCACTATTTTATTTTAATTTATTTCGGCATCCTAGAATCAAAAATATCACATTTCAAAAAAAAAAAATTAGAATGGATAGGTTTTCGAAATATTAAATTTAAATTTTTTTGTTTGCTGTGTTCAAAACCAGGTTAACAAAATAATTCATATATCTACCTAGGAATATCTAATCTGGTTAAAATGGGTTAGGTTGATTATTATTAAATTGCCATTGCAGATGACATATCTTATTTTCTTTTAAGTTGAGGCGTGATTCTGGCGAAACTTAAAAAAATCGCACTTTTGAACAAAAATGGGAACACAGCATCTACATATATATTCTTAAAAAAATTGAATGCACTTGTGAAAAATTATATATTTTAGGTTGTGTACGTACCAAAGAAAGTTTAGGAAAAAAACTAAAGTGTTAACGGACAAAATTTATGGGTTAAAAATAAAGTTTTGGCCGTTTAGTTACAGGCACCAAAATTCGACTTCCTCATAACTTTTGGACTTTAACCTTATAAGTATAACCTTAAATACTCTATAATTTGAACATAACAAATAAAATGCAAACTCTGTAACTTGAACAAAATTTAATATTGGAATATTTGCAAGGTACCTAGTATTGGTGAAAAGTGGGAACGATTTTTAGTTTTGCTTTTCTTTGTAAGGCTTTATTCTTAATCGAAGTAAATTTCTTTTAAACAAGTGCGTACTTGGGAAATGATTTTAAGAAAACGTGAAAAATTGGTTTAAGGACTGAAAAAAAAACTCAAGCTTAGGTACGTCTTACTCAAATGCATTTGGAAGGCAAAATATGCAATTTTCAAAATCAAAAAACCTTTTCACAAATTACGCGTTCTTCAGAACCTTCGAGAATTTTCTTTCAGAAACGCGCTGCACAAAGCTTAGCAGTATAAAATAATATTTTTTTTTTGCCAGGTCGTCTTAAAAATGTATCATCTCAAATTATTAAGTTCGTTGCTATACTTTGAAACTGTGATTTTCTCTGCATTTGTGTAAATTTCAGTCCAAAGTTCTGTCAAAGTTCATATTAAATTTTGTTAAGAGGCACAAAAAACTACAGAGTTTTAAGGTAAGGGAACAATTTACTTTTAATATTATTATAGGTAATAATAAATTATTTAAAAATAAAGAAAAACACAATATTTGTCTTGGTCCAGTAACTTGAACAACCCTATACCTTGAACACCCCTGGTTTCGTATGTGTTCAAGTTAACGAGCGTTCACTGTATTTTTGTTTTTCAGTTTCGATGCAGTTCAGTTTTAGTGTTAAACTTTCTTAAAAATTTAAAACAAGGGCTAAAGAAAGTAGTGTGAAATGGCGTCATAAATCGATTTTTTTCTAGCATTGAATTCATATATCATAAGTATCCAAATTTAATAACCTACATTTTGAAGTTAAAAAAAAAATATCAAAACGGTCCAAGTTACCTAAAAATTGATTTGAAATGCTAACTTCCGGTTTTCTACCAAAAATAAAAATCGATTTCCGGTTTTGATATCATAAATGAAAAGAGCATCTTATTTGCCACCTATTTCACCATTGAAACAATTTGTATATCTTTTTATTTAATTGAAACTTAAGTAATCTTGAGTTTGAACTATTAATAAATAAATAGTGTCAATACAAGAAAGGAAGAGCAATTAAATCTGCTTCAAAATGTTTGCAATTGTCAAATCAACAATTGCATAACCATTTTCTACTTCTACCCTGGTCTAATTTCTTATATTTTTATTATTATTGTTACCACCTTACCCTCCAACGAACAAGCCAAAAATGAAAAAGTGGAACATTTCGGATATGAAACGTGACTGCTCACTACAATCTTTATGTTTTTCTCCTGACTATCGCCCCCCTTTCCACCTTACCGATTTCGCCCACAAACTGTCGTCACTACGTAGTGAAAACTCACAATCTAAACATGGTCTTTGGTCATTAATGGCAATATAATAAAAAACATTATGGCAATTTTTTACTCGTGTAAATGTGGCATTAGATTCTGAAATTTCAGGCTTTATATTGAACGCGGCCAAAACTTACACCGTATTTCCGACATGCCACGAGAGCGCTGGTTTCGAATAGTTTTACATTGAACCATCGTGATTTGGCTGCTGGCAGTCCATCCCAGTAGGAAATTTCTAAAAATTCAGTGTTGAATAAGCTGCTTCTTCCTTGAGGAAGCTGCACCCGCCACTTTTGTGCTCTTTTCTCTGATGAATTTAACATAGGCATGTCATTGGCGGTAGGCACATGCCACTTTCTCGATGAAAATTCAACAAAGAAATCACTAGTTCGTTGGAAGTTGCTTCACGGACTTATTATTGCCCGAAGAAAAATGTGAGGAATATATTCAGTAGTGAAACCACCAATTACAATTACAAACGAATTGGGTTTTCACCACCTTTTTCAAAAGTAGAATGTACCTCCCTTATTAAAATAAAACTGATTAAATTTATGTGGTACCTACCAAATTATTATCATTTTATTGCATTATTATTTACATTATATAAATTAAAATAATCGCGAATCACAATAAATTATTAATTATTACAAAATTATTTATTGTGGCTCCTCGATTAACCTAGGAATAGAAAAAATGTTCAGTTTACAATAATTCATACAGATGTAACTATAAAGAGTTACTTACCTTGCCATTATTTTCCACATAAATGTAACACCCGCTTCCATAGAAAAAGAACAACTAACTTGAAATGAAAATATAAAACAAAAGAAGATTTCCAAAATGCTCAACAAGCCAACAAATAAAGCACGCGCCACAAAAGAAATGTAGAATAGAAGAAAAAAATTCAAACGATCACGTGATCACGGCATGTTGAATTGAAAGGGTCCATATTTTTTCACTACAGAAATCATCACATTGTTCGTACCAGACACATCTGCAATGGCTTCTGCACTATCATCTCTGAAAGTAGATAAGTCGCTTAGTGAACTGATTAATCAAATGCTGACAAGCAGGGTTATCAATTCAAGACTGGGCGACTTCTCTGCAAGAAGATATGTTAGTAGAGGTACGCCGCAAGGCGGCGTCCTATCCCCCCTTCTGTGGAACTTGGTGGTGAATGAACTGCTAATGTGCCTGGAGGCGGAGAGCTACAGAGTTATTGCATATGCAGACGACGTTGCAATAGCGGTATCTGGGAAGCATCCTAACACCTTAAAAGAACTCTTACAATATGCTCTCAATAAGCTAACACACTGGGCGGATCGGTGTGGACTAGGTATAAACCCCCACAAAACTGATCTTGTCCTCTTCACTAGGAAGTATAAAATTCCGCATATTGACCCCCCTACTATTAAAGGCATACCACTAAAATTTTCTGATGAAGCTAAATATTTGGGTCTTATTTTAGATAAGAAATTAAACTGGAAGCCTAACATACAAGAAAGAATCAAAAAGGCCACAGTAGCCCTTTTCTCCTGCAAAAAAGCCATTGGTAATAAATGGGGACTTGAGCCCCGCATTACTCACTGGCTATACATTTCGGTAATAAGACCGATTCTTACATACGGTGTATCAGTTTGGTGGACCGCTCTGGATATAGCGACAAACCGCGACAGACTTGGGAGAGTCCAAAGATCAGCCTGTCTATGCACAAGTGGAGCACTACGTACTACTCCTTCTGCGGCACTAGACATTCTGCTTCATTTAATCCCCCTCGATATTTACAGCAAACAAACGGCCGCAAACACAGCCATTCGACTCAAGGCCTCTTTACAGTGGATCAATAATAAAATTGGCCACTCCACTATTCTAGATTATTTCGGATAACTTTCAAGTAACACTGATTACACCACCCCCCAATTGCACTTTGGCAAAGATTATCAAGTTACCATCCCAACCAGAACAATCTGGGAGGATGAGTCATTCCTAAATGATGAATCGATTCACTTTTACACGGATGGATCCAAAACCGATTACGGGGTTGGTGCAGGCGTTTACTCTGACAGACTAAATTTACGTCTCGCATTCCGTCTTCCAGATCATTGTAGCGTCTTCCAAGCGGAACTTTCAGCGATCAAAGAAGTTTTGTCTTGGCTTAAAGAAAACGTTATATCAACAACTGATATACGCATCTTCTCCGACAGCCAAGCAGCACTGAAATCCCTGGACTCGGTCTCTACTAATTCTAAAACAGTCCTAAACTGTCGATCATCTCTTATGGAGATGACGCAGCAGTTTAATATTCACCTCTGTTGGGTGCCGGGCCACAGGGACATTCCAGGGAATTGCAGGGCTGACGAGCTCGCTAAAAGTGGAACAATAATACCTCTTTTCTCAGAGAGGAAAGATATTGGTATACCCATCGCTACATCCAAACTTATGATAAATCAAGAAGCTATAAGGTGCACAAACCTTAGGTGGAGCAACATCACCACTTGTATAGCGACTAAACAAATCTGGCCAAAGCTAGATCTAAAACGCACTAAATGTCTGATTTCTTTAAAAAGATCGCACATAAGCTCCGTTATAGGCGTTATAACTGGACACTGTCTCATAGGCAGACACGCCACACGACTTGGCATCTTTGCCAATGACTACTGCAGAAGCTGCATGGAAGAGGAGGAGGAGGAAACCGTTCCTCACCTTCTCTGTTCATGTCCTGCTCTATCCCAAAGACGTAGAACCCATTTGGGAGACTTCTACTATAATGATCCAAGTGATCTGGCTAATGCTGATATTAGCAATCTTGCACGCTTCATAAGGAGCTCCAAATGGTTCAACGAGTAGGGGAAGTATCTCCTAGATCCATGTGGTATCACAACGGGCCACTGATTGGCCTACGTGAGTCGGTTCCCGACAGCCACTTCTACCTACCTACACCTACCTCGTACCAGAAAAAAGAAAGGGCAATTTTCAGATTATCGTTACTTTTTCTCGAGAAGAAGGTTATATAAAGCAGATGACGCGATTAAGAATTAAAACTGAGAGAGAATGAGAACTGACTACTTTTCATTTGAAAACGTCGACTTTAATTCAGCATCAATTTCATATTTGTGGTCGAAGTAAGCCAATGAGAGTTTTCAGAACTTTTTTTCTCTCGCATAGTATCCTTTACAAAGCAGACGAGTGGATTTAGTGAATGAACTGATGAACTTATGCATGACTTTTCGTCAATTGAATCATCGCTTAATTTTTCCTCTTTAGCAACTTTTAATTCTGTACTGAAATCAGTTGGATTTTTTGAAACAAGTAAAAGAAGGGGTTGTTTGGAAATGGTTTCCAAGTGCAAAGCAGATAATGTGATGAAAATCATGAACTGCTGAAACAATGCATTACTTTTTACTGATGTAATCAGTGCACACTGTTTCGCCTATGAAGTGGTACTTGAATTCAATGATGAATGGATATATAATAAGTCAATTGTGTGAGTGCTTTGTGTGGAGATTGGAAGGTAGGCAAAACACGTTTTTTCGTAATAAAGATGAAACAACTTCACTATTTGCACTAATTAATCGACTCCATTTTATTTTATTTTATATTTTGATTTATTTTATCATTAACACGGACCACAAAGAAATTCTTGCGTATGAAAAATTGAATACCTATTAAAACTGACGTTTAGATATGCTATTTAATTTGGTGTGTGTGCAAGTACATGTCAGAATCTGTGTAATACTACGTTTTCACCGACCACTAAAACGAGATTTAGGTAGATTTACCACAAATCTCTTCACAAATCCCGTGATTTAACATACAAATTTTAATCTCCTCAAATCAAGATTTAAAATAAATCTCATTTAAATCTTCATAGGTAAAATTCGAACAGACCTATTCCTTTATTCAGCGCAATATAAGCTGCTAAAGCAAACTTGCCATCTCACTTCCACTTCATAAGAAAAATGACCCACCATTTGCATTTTAAAAGGTTCTGTCAAAATTAATCTATTTTTTAATCTTTTTTTCTGGTAAAAACACTATTTGGGATTAATGAAATCTAAACGAGATTAACGTGCAGTGAAAACGTAGTATAAATCTGCCATAAAATCGAGATTTAAGAGATTAATCGAAAAAAATATAGACACCGCTAAAAGTGATCTTTTTTGTTTGAATTGAATTGAAGGTGAAATCTGAAAAGGATCAACTTAAACCTATATAAAAGTCAACTTTTTTTGGTCTAATCGAAAACCACATTAGTTAAAGCTTTTGGGTTAATGTTTTTAATTAGCCAATTACATTTGCCTTAACATCTTTAAAATTTTTATTGTTTATAACTTTTTCTTGTTTTTTATGATTGTTTTACATACAAAATCAAAAATAACCTTACACTCGATATATTCAGTAAATTAAGCACTTTTCATGGAGCTATTCTTCCAAACTTCAATTGTTTATAACTTTGTTAATATCAATTTCAGGGCAAACTAATTATTTTCCTGTTTTTTTGGCCCAGATGGCATCTAAAAAACATTTTTTAGTTCTTTTTTTTTTTCACATGTGCCTAAAGAAAACCTGACTCATTTTTGCACTTTAAATTCACAAAAACTTCACTTCCATTATGCTGAAGTTGCCTAAGATCAAATTAAATTGTTTATGATTTACTTCATCCTCCCCTATCACACACCAGAGCAATTAAACCTGGGGAAATTGAAGCTTTTTGGCGAGGGAGTTAAAGTGTGTAGAATAATTAGGGCAAAATGTTCTTCCTTGTTTTGAGAGGAATAACAGAGTTGAACTACTAATACAAACACAAGTTGTTTTTTTTTTTTAGGCAAACAAAAATCTGTTGTTATGCGGAATTTAATTGTTATTTTTCTAAAACCGAACAATTTGTTGTTGTTCTTAACGTCAAAAAAAAAAAAATACTTCTATACAAATTAATTCGTTTCATACACACAAAATCGTGTGTGATTGAAGCAAAAGCTACCTAGGGGTTATTCTGGTTTAAAATTACCCAGTGTGTAAGGCCCAATAAGTGGAATATAAAAATATTAAAGATCTACTTTTGATTTTGTGCAAAGCAACAAGTACCTACTTTATGCTGAAACGAGTCTTAAATAATTTATGTTCAACTTAAACGCTTTTGTTCTACCTTTTCCTCAGCGTAAACTGTCACATAAGCTCTTATTTTGAACTTAAATATTTAAGTTTCGTTTCAGCAAATGGCCCTTAAATACGTATGATGAGTTGGAGCAATTGGCTTAAATAAGCAGATAGTTTATTCTCAGTAATAATTTATACCTGACTTATGAAATATTAGTTTTTGCTCTATCCGAAGATTAAGTACCAACTGACTGCTTAACTGACTATTAAAAAATTGGCCCTGAATCATTTGCTTTGAAAAGGGACGAGTACATACACTTGCAAGTTGAGCTTCTCCGTACTCCTAATTATTCCTTCAAGAATAAACTTTGGAAAACATTAATTTTTAAAATTATTTATATACATATGTATATCCCTTTTTCAAAATAGCAAACGAATCAATAAATTTATTAATGTTTAAATTTTTTAAAATTTATTTCCAGCAATGAGGCATCCTCCTCCGTTTTGGACTCGGTGTTGGGATCGGAATCAAAAACGTTAAAATATTTGGTTAAAGAACTGCGAAAAGTTATTGCGGATTCAATACAAGAAGAAAATCGTGAAGTTATTGATGGAGCAGTTTTGATTTTCCTAAATGTATACAAAGATGAAAAAGTAGTTAAACGATCTCATTTAGCTGAAATCAGAACACTTTTTGGTACACTACTCGATCAAGCTAATAACCATATATTCGAGCTGGTCAGACAAATATGTAAATATTTGGACGATGACGATTGGACAACCATTAAAGAACAACGGGTAGAACAGGCAAAAGAAATAGAATTTGGAGAAAAATGTTGGGGCTCTGAAATAACGGTTAAATTTCCAACTTTTAAATTTAATGATGTAAGCAATCTTCAAGATATATCACCCGACCACGCTAAAAAGAAAAATCTATCTAAATTGTCGTTGGTTTATCGAATTGAAGACGAACTCGAACTGAGCGAGCAGCTTTTCGGACCAGGCAATGCTGCTTTAGTTAAAAAAGTCGTACGGTTACTGAAATCAAAACAAAACAATGATGAGATTCAAAATGATCTTTGTGAGCTGATTGGGTTTGATAACTTTGAGCTTTCATTGAAAATTCTTGCAAATCGGGAAAAAATCTTGGAGAAGATTGATGTTTGTGACGAAAAACGGAATAGAAAAAAAGATAATCCTCCTCTACGAAGTATAGAGCATAGACCAACTGTTGCAACTTCAGTAGTTGTGCAATCGCTTTTGGAAAAAGACCTTACTAGACAGAATCGCCGAGATGAAAAAAAACTCAATCGGATTCTCAAATATGATGATAAATCCACCTCTTTATTGAGTACAATAAATCCTATACAACTGCGGTTACAGCAGCAGAAGAAACTGATTGAGTCGGCGAAACAACAACCTTTACTTCGTGCTACGAAAAAGATTTGCGATGAAAATCCAGTAATTCCTAACTATCCGTACGTATTCGATAGTCAATTGTATTTAAAACAAAGTGCTGCCTTCATTGGAGGTAGTAAAATAAGTCTGCCAGAATCTGCCGAGAGAATCGATACAAAGCAATATGAAGAAGTAAAAATACCAGGAGCGGCGTTACAGTCTCTGGCAATCGGTAACAACAAAATACAAATAAAAGACCTAGATGAAATTGGTCAACTGGCGTTTCGTAATATTGAAGAGCTTAATCGAATACAATCTGTGGTATTTAATACCGCATATTATTCTAATAACAATTTGCTCATATGCGCTCCCACTGGGGCTGGAAAGACAAATATTGCAGTGCTCACAATCGTTGCAACTATAAGATCTCATTTAGAAAATGGAGTGATTAATCGTGATGCTTTCAAAATTGTATACATTGCTCCTATGAAAGCACTGGCATCGGAAATGGTTGATAATTTTCAAGAACGTCTTAAGCCGCTTCAGATAAATGTTCGAGAGCTTACTGGAGATATGCAATTGACAAAAACAGAAATGCAACAAACGCATATTCTCGTTACAACTCCTGAAAAGTGGGATGTCGTTACGCGTAAGGGGGTTGGTGATGTAGCTATTATAAGTCTTGTTAAGTTACTGATCATAGATGAAGTACATTTATTGCATGGAGAGCGGGGACCTGTTGTAGAAGCCCTAGTTGCGAGGACATTACGATTGGTGGAATCTTCACAAAGTATGATTCGAATTGTTGGGTTGTCTGCTACTCTTCCCAATTATATTGATGTCGCTCATTTTCTACGTGTCAATCCCATGAAAGGGTTATTTTATTTCGATAGCCGATTTCGGCCGGTGCCTTTGGATACAAATTTTGTTGGAATCAAAGCTGTAAAGCCGATGCAACAGCTAGTCGATATGGATGATGTTTGTTACAATAAATGTTTAGAAATGGTGCAGAAAAATCACCAAGTTATGGTTTTTGTGCATGCACGTAATGCTACAGTGAGAACAGCTCATGTTCTGCGCGAAACTGCGCAGAAAAAAAATGAAAGTTCTTTGTTCATGCCCAAAAACTCAGCAAGCTGGAAACTAGCCTTTCGCAGCATATCAAGAAGTAAAAATAAACAATTGGTTGATTTGTTTCAATGCGGTATAGCTATTCATCACGCTGGTATGCTGAGAACAGATAGGCGTTTAGTAGAAAAATATTTCGCCGAGGGATATATTAAAGTTCTTATTTGTACTGCTACACTCGCTTGGGGTGTTAATCTACCCGCACATGCTGTCATCATAAAAGGTACTGATATTTATGATTCCAAACATGGTTCTTTTATGGACCTTGGAATTTTGGACGTGTTACAAATCTTTGGAAGAGCGGGCCGACCACAATACGACACCAGCGGTGTTGGAACAATCATTACAACATATGACAAACTTAACCACTATCTATCTCTACTTACAAATCAATTTCCTATTGAATCAAATTTCATACAGTGCTTGGCCGATAACCTTAATGCTGAAGTAGCTTCAGGAACTGTAACAAATATTGATGAAGCTGTTGAATGGCTTAGTTATACGTATTTATTTGTTCGCATGCGTATAAATCCGCATTGCTACGGGATAGAATATAGTGAAATTCAAAAAGATCGTCTGCTAGAAAACAAGCGGCGAATGCTCATCACAACTGCTGCAATGAGTTTGGATAAAGCAAAGATGATCCGTTACAATAACCGAACAGATGACTTAAGTATTACGGAACTAGGGCGAACGGCTTCGCATTTTTATATAAAATACGATACAGTGGAAATATTCAATGAGCTTTTGAAACCCTTTATGACTGAATCTGATATTCTTAACATGATATCTCAAGCGCAAGAATTTCGGCAACTTAAAGTTCGAGATGATGAAATTGAAGAACTTGATGAACTCAGACATGCTTGTAAGCTACCAGGCAATGGAAGCACAGATGATATTCCAGGAAAAGTGAACATTCTACTGCAAACTTACCTGTCTAGAGGTTATATTAAGTCGTTTTCTCTTGTTTCAGATATGTCATATATTGTGCAAAATGTTGTAAGAATAGCACGTGCTATATTCACAATAGTATTGCGTAATAATAATGCAATTTTGGCTGGTAGAATGTTGCAAGTTAGTCAAATGTTTGAAAAACAAATATGGAATACAGAGACACCGCTGCGCCAATTTAGTTGCTTATCTCATGAAATCATTGAAAAAGTTGAAAGTCGTGGTCTTAGCGTATACACTTTAAAAGAAATGAATTTAACAGAAATAAAAGACATATTCCGCAATCAAAGGCATGCTTCAATGTTGTTGCAATGTGCCAATGAATTGCCTATTTTGGAGTTAGATGTCACGTTACAGCCAATAACACGAACGGTGTTACGCATAAAAATTGATATTTATGCTAATTTTACATGGAATGACCGAGTGCACGGAAAAACAAGTGAAAATTTTTGGCTTTGGATAGAAGATCCAGAAACAAATTATATTTACCATTCAGAATTCGTTCAGATCTTAAGAAAAACAGTTTTATCCGCAGGTCAACAGAACATAGCTATGACAATTCCACTTCGAGAGCCACTTCCATCACAGTACTTCGTTCGAATCACCAGTGAAACTTGGTTGGGTAGTAAAACTGTGTACCCGCTAAGTTTTAAACATTTGATTCTTCCAGAGCATAACCCTCCTCTTACAGAACTGCTGCCATTGCAACCCCTACCATTGAGTGCTTTAAATAACAAACAATACGAGAAACTCTACTCGTTTTCACATTTCAATCCTATTCAGACTCAAATTTTTCATAATCTTTATCACACTGATAACAATATTCTTCTGGGAGCACCGACTGGTTCTGGTAAAACTATTGTTGCGGAAATTGCAATATTTAGAGCTTTTGAAAAAGACAACCGGGCAAAAGTTGTCTATATAGCACCTCTTAAAGCATTGGTCAAAGAAAGAATAAACGATTGGAAAAATAGATTTGAAAAGAATCTAAAAAAAAACGTTGTTGAATTAACTGGTGATACATCTCCGGACATTCAAGCTATTCGAAAAAGCCAAGTAATTGTCACAACTCCAGAAAAGTGGGATAGCATCAGCAGATCGTGGCAAACAAGGGAATATGTGAAAGATGTTGTTTTAATAGTTATCGACGAAATTCACTTACTAGGTGAAGATCGTGGTCCTGTTATCGAAGTGATAGTTTCACGTACAAATTTTATTACATCAAATACAAACAAATCAATAAGAATAATTGGGCTTTCGACTGCACTAGCTAACGCTCAAGATCTTGCGGGATGGCTAGGTATTAAAAAGATTGGTTTATATAACTTCAAACCATCGGTAAGGCCTGTCCCACTATCAGTACATATAAATGGTTTCTCTGGAAAGCATTATTGCCCACGAATGGCAACTATGAATCGGCCCACTTATCAAGCTATTCGGACGTACTCACCTTCTACCCCAGCCATTGTTTTTGTTTCCTCGCGAAGGCAGACTCGGTTAACTGCTTTAGATCTCATTACATATGTAGCTGGTGACGACAATCCTAAGCAATTCCTTCATATTTTGGATGTGGAAATGCAAGAGATATTGTATAATATTAAGGATTCAAATTTAAAATTCTGTCTCGCTTTTGGGATAGGCCTTCATCATGCTGGGCTTTCAGAAAATGACAGAAAAATTGTAGAAGAATTGTTTCTTAACAGAAAAATTCAAATACTAGTTGCAACTGCTACGCTGGCATGGGGAGTAAATTTACCAGCACATCTTGTTGTAATAAAAGGAACAGAGTATTTTGATAGCAAGATAAAAAAGTACGTTGATATGCCCATTACAGACGTATTGCAAATGATGGGACGTGCTGGCAGACCACAATTCGATAACGAAGGAGTTGCAGTTGTTTTTGTTCATGATATTACAAAAAATTTCTATAAAAAGTTTCTATACGATCCATTCCCTGTAGAATCTAGTCTTTTGAATGTTTTACCAGATCATTTAAATGCTGAGATTGTATCAGGAACAGTACAAACTAAGGAATCTGCAGTAGAATATTTGACATGGACATTTTTCTTTAGAAGGCTTTTGAGAAATCCAACGTATTATAAATTGGAAAGTGTTGAAACCCAAAACATGAATGTATTCTTGTCGTCCTTAATTGAAAAATGTTTGTATGAATTGGAGGCTGCTGCTTGCATATCTATTTCGAGAAATCTACTATTACCAACATTTTTGGGTAGAATATCATCGTTTTATTACCTTTCTCATCACACTGTAAAACATTTTCTAAATGATGTAACTCTTGATATGAGCATAAGCGATCTTCTCTTGGCTATATCTGATTCATATGAATTCGATCAACAACCGGTGCGACACAATGAAGATTCTAGCAATGAGTAAGTTCAAAGAGAAACAAACATTAGTACAGTCAAACTAAAAAAAGGTTAAGTTTTGAAATTTGTTTACAAGGCATGGGAAAAATGTATGTATGTATTTTTATTTAGGTAGCTATGCTGAAGCTTATATTTCGCATATTGAAATACAGAACAACACTGCATGAGGATGTGGATATTTTGATTATTTTATATGCTGTTCAGAGACCTGAATTATTTTCTTGATTCTGATTACTTCGTCAAATAAGGTTTTTTTTTAATTATTTTTTGTAAATATCAGATCAGTAGAGCTGAGTAGATTTATAGGAGTATACGGTATACATATGTACCTACAATCAATGGAGATTGTAATGAATAAGGCAACCAAAAATATGCCATACATTTTAAAAGAAATACATATGCGCTTGAAAAAACAGAATTTTTCATAAAACGAATTTCTAACATAGTCTTGTTTTAATAGCGTTGCTAGAAAAAATATGCTCTAGCATATTTTTGATTGCCATAGTAAATATCAATATAGTCCCTTTTGGATATTAGTTGGGAATTGAAATCGTAAATGAAATTTATGTTCATCTACATACACAAATACATAAGTACATGTACATACATACATATATAATTCTATACAAATTCTAAATTTCAGACTAAACACAAATACAACAACAACAACAACTTAAAGGTGCTACCACCAATTGCTTACGAATTAATTTTGGGTATTTTAATTCGTTTTATTTTTGTTTGGCTAGAGATATAGCTATTTCAAGGGGTGCCAAGCCCTATCATCAGTCTCCTTTATAGTGGTGCTGAGCTTTAATCCAATTTTATTTGAAAAACTTTCTACACATCATGCGGTATTTGAACCCGCGCATCAGATTTGCTCAGTCTTCGGAGCTGTGTACCCTACGTACTATGCCACCGTTGACCACTGACGTCACAGGTCTAGATGTGCTGTTTGTTTATCAATTGCATTTGCAGCATCAGCATTTTTATAAGCCCCTTTAAGTATGCTGTCTTGTTCCGCCTCCATTTTTCTCCGAACCTTATTTGATAGACTACAATTCGTAGTACGTATCAAAGGGGGAGAGGTTGGAAAATCGGTAACAAACCAGACTATTAAGTTATTATTATTTGTATTGTATTATTTATAATTTCTTTGCCCATGGTCCTTTCGGCATTTCCATATAACTCCGTCTTTATACAGGGTGTTTCCTATTTGAGGGACATTACTTTGAGAAATGATGAATTTGATTTAATTAGCCTTTTTTAAGCAAGTATACATCTTAAAATAAAAAAACAAAATTTTAATTTGTATCATACTATTATTGATTTACCACGGTACTTTATTTTTTTTACCAGAGAACTAGCGAAGCTCTGCCGATACAAGCCAAAATTTGGAAGCTACGAATCACCACATACAAAGACGTTTCTTTTGCTACAAGCTTATTTGATGCGTTTGCCCTTACCAAATTCGGACTACTTAACTGATACCAAGAGTGTATTGGATCAAGCCTTACGTGTAGTGCAGGTAAGTTAACGATTTTTTTTCGTTTTTCATCGAACTTTACTTAGTGCCAGTTGTACAATCGTGGTTTAAATTTTGATCCGTGGTTCAGGAATTTTAACTCGCCGATTTGGGCGGGTTAACTGAGGTTCAACGATGGTTCAAGGTTCTAATATGCACTAAAAGCCAATTACATGCCTGAACCATAGTTAAACCACAGTTAATCCGCCGAAATTGGTGAGTTAAAATTCCTGAACCACGGATCAAATATTTGTACAACTGGCCCTTAATCTTAATACCTCTTGTATTTTCTAATGTTTTGAGTTGTTGTATTTTGATCTCTAAAAGTTCGCACTTTTGTATTTTAGTTTTATTTTATGTATTTTCAAAGGCTATGATGGACTACACTGCAGAACGAGGATGGCTTACAGTAACTTTAAGACTGCAAATCATATCCCAATGTGTAATACAAGCTAGATGGTTTGATGAACCAGTTTTTCTGACGTTACCAAATGTAACGGACAGTAATATCGGTTGCTTTTATAAAATAGAAACTAATCCATATAACGATGAAGAACTGAATCTACCAGTTTTAAAGGAAATTACTAAGAACAACTATGAAAGATTAGCTCCTCTAAGAGAAAGCTTTGATGAAATTGAAATAGAGAATATTTACAAAGTGAGTGTAAAGCTTTTGGTTAATTTGTATTATACTGCTATAAAATGTTTTTCAATTTTAATAGGTTATACAGAACTTACCAGAAGTGTTTGTTGACATTCAACTTCAACAGCAAAGTTCTGATGGCGACCAACATTCCATTATAAAAGTAAATGTGGAAAAATGCGAATGCATTGACATAAATGCAAACGAGGTATAAATAACCTGAAGTAATAATTTAAATTATAGCTGTCAGTATATTCTTTTCACAGACTTACGTGGTAATTACCCGTTTAGTTCGGAAAGCAAATTGTAACACTTCTCATGTGTATTGCCCCAAATATCCGAAACCTAAGCATGAAGGGTGGTTCCTAACACTTGGTTCACAGACAAATAACGAACTCTTAGCAATGAAACGTGTTGCCCCTGGGAGTAATTTTTCAGCACATCGTTTATTTTTTCAGGTACCGCCAAATAAAGGAAGATTTATTCTAACTTTATATTTAATGTCGGATTGCTATTTTGGTTTGGATCAACAATTCGAAATTCTGCTTAATATTCAATAATATTTTTGTTTTTTTTAAATAAATAATATATATTTTGCTTTTTTTCTTTTTTCGTGACCTTTTCGTAAAATAAATGTTAATTATTATGTGGGCCAAGGGCCGGTTACAAGAAGGGGAGTGGGGTATGAGGGCTCATATGAAATAAAACCATTTTATGTATAGGTCAAACAAGATTTCCTGTTGATGATTTTAAAGTGACAACTCGAAAATGACCGTCCGTGCCGGGATAAGCATCAATGCTGCCGTCTTAACTGAAAATAACTTATCCAACATCTGTTAAAATTTTTATTAAGGCTAAGTTGGAAATCCTTGTGATGGTTTTTATTAACAACTAAAGCTCTAGCTCGCTTTTTGAGCAGTTAAATTTTCGAAACAATTTTTTTTTATTAAAAATAGTTTTATAATTATAAAAAAATTCCAAAAATAACTCCAATAATGATAAAAGATGTCAAACATTCCATACTCTTAAGTTTTCAATGCTTGCGTTCGGGTGGTAGTGAGATAGGCTATCCACCTATCCCAAAAATGTTCAGATACCTTGAGTTGTTGTTGCATCAGCTGACATCAGAAGTTTTTTAACAAGGGATTACAACAACACAAACCTATCCGGATAGGTTTGGCTTGCCCCCCGAACGCGGCCAATAGCTTTGAACTTTTATTTGTAGTGTCGTGTAAATAGAAATAAGTAGGTAACCAATAGATAACGAAAGTACCAATAAGTAACCAAATTCAATAAAATTTGTTATTTATTTTTTGAGTTTATTTATTTACACATATTTATCCTGCTTTCCCACTTGTCTAGCCGGATAGTCTTCTAGCTAGAATGGCCGTGGACCAGCTGCTGGCTCTCTAAGCTTTTTGGCTAATAATAATAACGCAAGGACACAGGGATCATGCTCATGCTACATGCATAGTTAGAAGGGTTTGTATATACATATAGGAAAAAGGGTTTCCTACATAATAAATATTGTTGTATTTACATATAGGCGAATTGGAATTTCGAAATTCTTCATCAGAGTTCACCAGAGGAACTAGGAGTTCGAATTTGCTAAATTATTTAACAAAAAAAATACCAGCCTTATTGTGAGTTTCACCAATCGTATACCTTGATGATATCGTTATTTACGCTAAGAATTTAGAAGATCATAGTCGGAAGTTAATAAATGTTTTTGATAGACTCCGGCAAAGGCGATTAAAACTCATCACAGAGAAATGCAAGTTTTTTTCCAGGGAAGTTTTATATCTCTGGGTCACATCTGCTCTGAAGACTGGGCGAGACCTGACCCATCAAAGACTAGTTGCTTAACCAGTTACCCACCTCCCAGAAATATCAAGGAAGTTCAGTCTTTCCTTCGATTTGTAAGTTATTACCGTAAGTTTGTATCGAATTTCGCAGCTATAGCTTCTCCGAAAGACCACACAATTTAGTTGGAGTGATGAATGCTAACGGGCTTTTGAAGATCTAAAAAAGGCGAATGAAATATCATGGACTACCAAATCAGCAAATGTCACTCGTTAGTTTTAACGAGTTTCGATTTTATTTACGAGTCTCGTTATAGTCTGGGAAAAAGTGGACCGAACCCAAATTTTCGGTATATACAATTTTTGATGGTTTTTATATGAAAAAAATGCAAATGGCAGATTTTTTGCGACCTTTAGTCCAATGCGTTTCGCCCAGGCACGACAGTTGGGCTCATCAGTTAGATGCTGTCGTACCTTTCTAAGACGCAATTTTTTGGTCGATGACTACCGACTCTTAACAAAATCTACAGCGCATACGCATTGGACTAAAGGTCGCAAAAAATCTTCCATTTGAATTTAATTCAATACAGTCCACTAAAACGCTAACAAAAATAATTTTCTTTTGTTTTTGTTAATTCTCTTCTTCGTACATTATGAAAAAAATGTGCTAATTCCGAAAATGCCGGGTATACCTTTGGGAATCTTGAGCGTTTTGAGATATCACGTCATCAAAAAAGGACCTCTGAGAAAAAGGCGACAACTGGTTTACATTAATAAAAAGTCGGATACACATTATTTTTGACACTAAAAAACGCAGATCTTACGAGTTCCCAAAAAAAAAAAATTATTACAATTTTTTGGGGGCAAGGATAATGAAACACTCAACTTCGTTGAACTAGGTCGAGTGGGGTATCGTTTCCATGTACTTTTTAATGCGGATTCTAATGGCGTCATTTCATTTTTAATTAGATCACTTTTTACAAAAGTTGCCATTCAAATTATTAATGTTTTACATATAAAAGGAGCTACGTTTAATCGGAATTTTATATTTTCTTGTAAGTATTGTTGTTAATTCTCGTATAACTGATTTATAGCTAAAAATGTTCTTTATTAAATAGGTAGGTACCTATTATTATTACGTAAAATGTAAGTTTCGTTTCGAGATTTTTTTAAAATTGTATGTCGAAATAGGTATAGGTAGATACCTAATTATAAAAAAATGTATGGAATTGACATTTTTTTAATATATGATAGTAGGTAGGTATCTAGGTAGGTAGGTTAGATAGGATTTTTTTTAAATTCAAAATTAGGTAGCTATTACCCATAAGTAACAAAGAGTAAGTTTGTGAAATTATTTGAGAAATTATTTAAACGGGAAGGGCCGTTATTCGAATTCAAAAACTGTAAATGCGAAAAATATAGATAGTTAAAATATTTATAATCTCTAAACGCTTAGATATGTGACACAAAAAAATTATGGCGAATGCAAAAAAAATTATGCATATTACACTAGACAAACAAATTTAGGGAATGATTTTTTTCGACTTTTTTTTTGTGTTTTTTTGAAGAGTTGTACCTACCTATCTTTGTGAAAAATGGTCGTATTGAGATGAAATAAAAAGCAAGCAAGATTTATATTACTAGTTTTCAATTACTTTTTTTTAATTATTTTTTTAATATACCGTTACTGCGCAATCACAAAAAATAGCACAAGCCAAAAACTTTCAAAAAAAATTTGAACATCTGGATCACATCAAACATTTTTTTTAAGTTAATCAATAGTATCTGCCAGATAAGATGTTTATTCAGCTTTAAAATTACAATTTCTTGTTATCCTACGATTTTTGTCAATAAAGATTTTCGATGTTGAATGAAAAAGTTGACTTTTGTCTTTGATCACCAATATCTCGACAAATAATGATGACTCATAAAATGTAAGGCCAGTTTAAAAAAACAGTGCTAAATTCCTAAACCTACCTACAAAAATTGAGTTTTTGTAGTGTTTTTGTAAATCTTTTTTAATGATCACAATCCTAAAACTAGTACAAGGTCTTACAGAAAAATAAACCAACAAAAATTCGTAGACCGTTTTTACGTTAAGAATGTTCAAAGTAAAAAAAATAACTAAAGGAGTGATTTTAACCATTGTTTTTTCGTCATCAAAAGAAAACGAAAATTATTTTTTTTCAAACTTTTTTCACATTTCATGAGTAACATATTCATAAGAATTTTCGTTAAAAGAAGGTGAATTATTATTAAAATAACTTTATAAATCAAGTTTTTTTCGCGAATAGTTTTGAGCAATTAACTTTCAATCTCAAAATTTTGAAAAAAAAATTAAAGTCAAATATTGGAAACTGGAAGGTCTAAGGACGCATACTTTAAAAGATATCATGAAATATCTTAACAACTTCTACTCACTTGACTTATGTTTATGTAAGGATTACATCTTAGTTTTTCTGAACTCTGGTAGATTTTGTTATTTTCAATTTTCTCAAAAACTAAAAGATATTTTAGCATCCGATTTTCTTTTTTTGACTAAAAGCTAATAAGAGCATTGCATTTTGAAAACAAAAACTATACTTAATTATATAAAATTTTGAAAAAAATTAGTTTGAAACTTATTTTTCACTTTTTTTTTCAAAATTTTGAGTTTGGAAATTAATTTTTCAAAAACTATTAGCTAACACAACTTAATTTAAAATGAAAATCAAAGAAGAGATTTCTGGCTTTCCAAAAAGGTATAGCATGGCATTTTAAATCGTACCTTTGTTTTTAAATATATTTTTTTCTGGTTTAAGTGAATTTTTTAGAAAATTGCCCCTCCTGACTAAACGGAGGGAAATAGACCCCCTTACTATACGATTTTTTTCTTGTCTTAACCCAACCTACTCGCTCCAGCAGGTGCATCTTATACCAATCACCCTGTAGGTATTTACCTAATTCTATACGAACTATATTAAACATTCCAACAGATGAGCCATCAAAAAAATTTACATACATACTTATAAGCTACACAAATGTGCAATTTATTTGTATGCACAAAATACCTAATGTCCTCTCACTCCCACGCTACCTCTCAAAATGTTCCTATAGTTCGTCCAACTATTCTTGTCAGTACAGGCCTTACGGGAAAGCTTTTTTCAAATTAGTGGGACCTACTGATATCCCAAGGCACCCTACGAAAAAAAATGCCACTTAAATATACACAATAGCCACTGACTTCCTACGGCATTGTTTTTGTAATTTCTTTTTCAAGCGACATACATCCCTCACGACCTATCTCGCCCACAGCCGTAGGCACAATGAATCACAGTACACATATTGAAGGTAATATCTTCCGAGTTTTCATTTTTGTTCAGTTCTGCGCATGTCTTGTATTTTGTTTTTGTAAATTGTGGACGAGGGTCACTGCAATAGGGCTTTTTAACAAACAGCTATATATCTCTGTCTCGTTCATATTTAAATGTCAAACTAAAATTCTCGGCACAATGACATTTAAGTGGCAGCCATTTGTTTGGTTTATTTTGGAGGCAAATAAATATTTCGAATTGTTTTTTTCCTTTTTTTATAGAAAAGATGCAAGTAAAAATGTTTTTATACTTTATATAAGATATTTTAATCTTTTTATTGCACAAAATAGCAAGATTTTTGTAATTAAAATTAGCCCTCCTTATTTTTTTCTTTCCAATTTCATCTGTCATTGTGCCAAGTTTTTGCTGTCATTTGAAACTGACAATTTGGTAGAGATCTCTATTCAGAAACACTTGTGTTTTGTTTTTGTAAATTCTGACAGGCAGGTCACTGTAATTTTCGAAGATGCGCAATATATTACCTTCAATGTGTGTACTGTGACAATCTCTTGCTGTTTGTGTTTATTAAAAGTATTCACACAATATAGTGTGACCATTGGTAAGCTAACGCACATAAAATACTTCTTTTCCTATTGCTTATGTGCAAGAGCTTACAGAATTAAAGCTTTTTTTTAAAGCTTTTAGGATCAAAAAAACACTAATTGTGGTCGATCGTCGTTGTTTTAAACTGTTTAGGCCAGTCGGCCGGCAGAAGTTTTTTTGCAAAAATATAATGGTAAAATTTTATGATTCAAATTAGTGTGTGTGTTGTTTTTTAGTATAAAAATAAAATGGCGCGGCTGTAGGTGTTGTGCGTCGGCTATCACTTAAAAAAAAACGCAACTAATATCTTGAGAACGGCTCATGGTACCTATACAAAATTTGTAAGCACATTTTTATGTATGGTATTCATGATTTAAATATTTTGTTATTTTATATTTTAAATTATTTAAGTAGGTAGGCTTTTTGGTCAATTTATAACTCAATGCAAATATTATTTTTTATTGTTAAAATGATTCTGTTTTTTAATTGTTCCATGCAACTATTTATAAATAAATAAATGAAGTGGTATTTTTTGTTATTTGTTTCTTCTTTTTTTTTAATGGATTAGGCCTACTAGGGATACCCTTACAAAAACGCACCTATTTTAATTTAATTCTTTTTAGTTTTCATAATTGCATTTGTGCAATTTTAACTACTAGATGGCAACGCTGATCAATTTCAATTAAACTTGAAATGATTTATTATGCATACTACGGCATCGCGATTAGAGCTTTTACATGCGATAGACTTATTCAATACGCTGCAACCAAACTGAGATGCAAACGTCCTATCTTCGCTGTACTGACAAGAATAATTGGACGAACTTTAATCAACCACCAAACCTACTAAAAAACATTATTCTGGGCAACTATCGAACCAACGAAGAAAAAACATGATTGCATATTGAGGAACAGGTTTTTTCATACCTACTTTGCTGCGAGATGAAAAAGACGACCCACGCGAATGCATGTGCCATATACTTTTTTTGCACTTGTATATCTCCCCTCCATCCAAAATATTGCTGGCCGACTATCGAAAAGACATGTCAGCTAAGCAAATATATGAATGAATATCCAACAACAGGTTTTTATTATATATTTTTATTATATTCTGTCTCTGCCGCGAGATGAGAAATAAAAAAAGGAGGAAAAAACTACATAATAAGAAAAAACAAGAACAAAGGCGATATTTGTTTTGGAGTGAGAACAAAGGGAGTTGGCGCTGATACTGCAGCAGATTTCTTCTGAACTGCAAACTTCTTTGCGTGCGTGTGGAAAGAAATTTTATGTTAAAAAACGCAAAATGGACCCATTTTCTAAAATAAAAATTAATTAAACTGTTAATAAAGTTATTGTTTTCTTCACTGCGAATAATGAAGGAAATATAAAAAAAAATAATACAAATATTTTGAAGTTCTACGGTGCCTCTTGCTCCCACAACTACAGTAAACATTTTGAATTATAATATTGCATTTTTAAATATGTTATAAGCAAAAAAAATATTTTTTAAATCGCAGTTTACTACTCTTGCATATTTGCTTTCGTAAATAAATAATTTTAAAAAATAACAAAATTAATTAAGTACTATTGAACGATTTTCCACGAAATATTTCAAAAAAACAACGTTTTTTTGCATTTGTCTCTAAAAAGTGATTATAAAAATTTTCAAAAAAAAAAAAAATGCAAATAACGGCTCATGTTTACTGACATTAAAATAAAATTCATTTGGCTTTAATATCTTGAAAACTTTTGAAGTTTTATCAAATGATACAACCATATCACCTTAAAATATAAAAACTTAAAATATTAAAAACTTAAATCGGCATTTACCTCACTCATTTATTGTCTTTGAAATAAAAATAAGAAAAAAATGAAAAACGGAAAACGGAATATAATTCATTGATTCCTGCAAACTGCTACCGAAAATTTCTCTTTTTTTTATTTCTCCCTCGGATTTAAGGTATAATACATTTTTTTTTAATTTTTAAAACTGAAAAAAAAAAAACTTCAGCCAATTAATTACCAATCGAAAACTTTTTGTTACATTAAAATATTGTAAAAACTCTAGACGCTACACGGCTCAACGCAAAATCCCTAGCCGATTTTTTAATAGGAACATACCCTTAAGGTTGCAGTGCAATACACCTTCTTTTGAATACAATTTTTTTTTGTGTTTGGCAGATTACTAGTAGATCCTACTTCTTAAGGATAGAGGAGGACACACAAAAAAAAAAAACTATTTGCAGTAGCATTGCAGGCTTCCCTATTAGACAGTGCCTGGTTATGGCGCACCTATTACGGAGCTAGTGTGCAATCTTATAAAAGATATCAAACACTTAGAATGCTTCAGATCCATCGTTGGCTTTTTCACCAATGAAGTGATGATTGTATTCCAGTTAAGCTTTATTCTCTTTATTTCTTCCTGATTCAGGATAAGTTTGCATGAAGCGATGGGAAAACTAATGTATGCCTCCTGTTAATGAACAAAACAAGTGGTTTGCGAGCTTGTGAGCCTTCTGGAATGTCCCATCAGAGATGATCGAAAATTTAGAACTTTTTAAGAAATTGTAGAGTCATGAGTCCGAGATTGAATAGCTTGCCTGTCTGAGTGAGAAGATGCGGATACCGGATGTTGATATCACGTTTCCTTTAAGCCAAGATAAGACTTTTTGATCACTAGTGGTCGTATTAATAAACATTGTCTAACTTTAGACAGCCGTCCAAGTTTTTAAAAAACCTTTCTAATTTTTGCTAAAGTAATCTATCTTTTTATCTTGCTTTAGACAACGTAATCTATTGTCTAAACCTAGAGAAATGCAATATTTTTTTTATTAAAAAAGCATATTTCCGACTGTTTCAAAATACTTAGACATAGTTTAAACAGCCAAAAATCTAATTAATAAGACCATAGATGTTTTGCCTAAAACATGCTACAATGATTAGGAAAGCGAAACGAGAGACCTAAATTTAGTCTTTCTGATGGGTACACGCCTGCAGCAATCCCTTGATTAATGTTTTATTTAAATAATTGAAAATTATCCAAATGAATAAGACAATCGACTGAACGATCATCTTTTTGACGGTTGCTCTCTCTCTATATTTTGCTGGAGATGTAATAGAGACATCTATTGTCAAAAAGATGATCGTTCAATCGATTGTCTTATGTGATCTAGGCCTAAAGGTATCAGATGAACCAGTGTCCGGTGTAGCGGAGGGATTAGAACGAAGCGCTCCTCTTTTGTACAGACAGGGTGATCTTTGAACTTAACTCAGTTTATCGTGGTTTATCGGTGTATCCAGAACTGTTCACCATACTACTACAATAAATCTAATAACCGAAATGTATATAGCCAGTTAGAAAAAGGCTTGGCTCGAAGGCCCCATTTATTCGCAATAGCTTTTTTCATTGCCCCGCGGCGCCATTTGACTCTTCATCCAGCTTAAAAGCAAATATCCTGTCGGAATGTGTCAGCTATGCTTCTAAACGACTCTTCAACCAACTACAGAAACATTTTGAAAAAATGTTAAACCCTATAAGTTCGTGCCTGGAAGGACGACAACTGTTCGTCTTACATACTTTGTTTGGACACTTATAAGACTTATTACAACACCATTACCTTAAAACATGTAAATGTGTGATGTTTCCACTAAAACTTTTTGTAAATGTTCTAAGAATACTTGAATTCATGCGAAAATATTTTGGAAACAAATACCTAGTGAAGATGGTGATAATGAACTCTATGGCGATCTTAGTATTACTTAATAAACTTTAGCGTAATTTTGTATTTTTGATAAAAGAAATGGAATTAGTATATGAATAAAGCTTAGTATATTAGATAAGCTACTATCTTCTAAGAGTTTCATGTACTTTTGAATACATATAAATCAGTTATACAAAAATTAAAAACAATACCTACAAGGAAATATAAAAATCCGCTTAAACGTAGCTTCTTTTATATGTAAAACATTAAATAATTTGAATGGAAACTTTTGTAAAATGTGATCTAATTGAAAATTAAATGACGCCATTGGAATCAGCATTAAAAAAATACATGGAAACAATACCCCACTCGACCTAGTTCAACGAAGTTTAGTTGCCCCAAAAAAATTGTAATAATTTTTTTTATTTGGGAACTCATAAGGGTCTGCGTTTTTTAGTGTCAAAAATAATGTGTATCCGACTTTTTATTAATGTAAACTAGTTGTCGCCTTTTTCTTAGAGGTCCTTTTTTGATGACGTCATATCTCAAGTTTCCCAAAGGAATACCCGGCATTTTCGGAATCAGCACATTTTTTTTCATACAGAAACCATCAAAAATTGTATATACCGAAAATTTGGGTTCGGACAAAAAAGGTCACTTATTCCCTAGACTATTACTCGTAATCGCTAATAAAATACGAGTTTCGTTCGTTTTTGTCACCATTCTCGTTTCTCCTAATCGCAATTTAACGAATACGCGGTATTTTTACGATAATCAGTTCTACATAATAGGATCCCAGGAACTGTGAAAAATGCCAAAAGAACAAGTCAGGCAAGCTGAACAAAATGCCAATGGTTTTGTTTTGACAGACACCCCATGGCTCCCATTCGGTCCGTGTTTTGTCTCAGACGTATTCCGGTAACAGGCATATTTTAACATTCCAGGATGATCTGACAAAGGACGCTGAAGCATGTACCGTAGCAAGAGCCTTTTACGAGGAGATTGTCGCAAGGTGCTGCATTCCAAAATTACTAGTAGCCCTGGTATTTTGTGCAAAACTTCTAAATTTTGGTAATAGGTTGGAAATTTGGTAGGGTTGTAGATCTAGTTGAAAGGAGTATTTAAGGAATCATCCCCGCTTCTAACTGTTGGGGAATTCCTGCAATCAGTGTATGAGAAAATAAAATTAGGTCAAACAAAACAAAACAAAATTAAAAAAATATTCCGGTACATTCTAAAAAGTTCTGAAACATTTCAAATAATTGGAAATTTATGTCGTTTTCCGGTGGTCACTCCTAGCACTCTTTTTTCACTTCATTTACACTCCCAACACTCCAAAAACCTTCCATTTGCTGTTCGGAGTGATGATTTAGGATTGTTTTTTCACTCCGGATTTCAATAAGGAGTGCTAGGAGTGCACTCTGAAAACACATACTTTTAAAAATATGATGTGTTGGATTAATTGTCAAAATAGTATTTGCTTCTTCTTGGAATGTTCTGGAATTGAAATTATTGAAGAATTCATTTTAGTTTTTACTCCTACATAGATACACATATTACGGAAGAGAGTTTTTCAAATTCCATTGGAATCAAAAAGGAGTGAAAAACTCTGAAAATCCAATCGAAAACGACATTAATTTTATACAAAATTTTTAACTTTTTTTGTCTCAGTACCTTATGTTAGAAAATTTTTTATTGAAAGTTGAAAATGTGATTGTTTAAACAATTTAGTTGCGGTTTTTTCCATAAAAATAGAATAGTTAACTATTTTAGTAAAAATAAAAACTTGTTCACTATCAAATTCTGTGTCATATGGTTTATTTTTCAAGCTTCTTCTCCTTACCCTTCTGTACAAAAAAAATATTTTATTTAAAGCCTAGTACACAGTTCATTTGAACAAAAAAAAACTATTGTGGTAAATAAAAAATCTTTTTTCCGGAAAAAAATATCTGTGGTGAAACAAAGTTGTTTTTAATCGAATATTACAAGAGTCATGACTATCTGATATTTTGTCTCTTTCATACTCATTTAGGTTCATAAAAGGTTCGTTCGTGTACTTTCCGGACTAAAACTGGCAAATTATCAAATTTTGAGGAGTGGGGATGAAATTCTCTCAAAGAGAATGGAAACAGTCCAAAAGTACACGAACGCTTTGAACCAAAAATGTCTGCCAGATTTTAAACGTCACCAAAAAGTAAACAAAAGAAAAAGTAAACAAAACCACAACATTGGAATACATTTCCTGAAAGTCTTGATTAAAATTGAACCGAACTTAAAACACTTCCTTTCAATTTTGTTCAGTGGTTTATCAAAAAATTTAAGAAGAAAACAAAGAAAAATATTCACTTCTAACAAAAAACAAACTCAAACTAAAAGTAAACAAACAGCAGCCATTTTGTATTTTTGTTGTATTTTTTTTCTTCCCACTAGCTTTTTGACAGGACACCGAACTTACCATTTTCTGCCGGAAGAAATTTCTCTGGTAAAATCTGGCAAGAAGGGGAAATAATTTACTCTCTCGCGAGCGCTCTATTCTACCCAAAACTACCCGAAATGTGCATACGCGTACAGGTTTGGACTAAATCTGGTAGAAAATGGTAGTTTTGGGTAGTTTCGGACTTGTACGCGAACGCACCTAAAGAGTCATAGCCAAAATACTGAATATAAAGATATGAATCCTCGGCTGTCAGTTCAGTTTGCCTACAAACTCTATCAGATAAAAAATGAGAAAGTATGTGTAAAAATGGCGGTATAAAACTCACACATTCACAGTACTTATTTTCACAACTCACACATTCACAGTATTTATCTTCACATCACTCTGCTATATTGTTGTTGGATTTCACATCTATTCATCGACACAAACTTAAATTACAAATACAACAATGTAAACAAATAGGTTTTGGAGGGTGAAACGTACGAAAGATTCATATCTTTATATTCAGTATTTTTGGTCACAGCTCTTGAGGCACCGTGTAAGTACAAACTATATTTTTTTGCACAAAACATTGTCACTGACATTTTGCGAGAAAAAGAATCGTGGTGAGTATAATTTTTTATTTCTGGGGACAGTTCACAGTTCAATAAAAAAAAACTTTTCAGCAGAATTTTTTTGTTTTGCGATAAAATCACTCCCATAAGAAGTTCATGTATTTTTTTTTCGAGGAACTGTATACTAGGCTTAAAGCAACATCGTAAAAAAAATTAATTAAATTAACGTATATGGAAAAAAATCTAACGGTGCATTTCAGGAAATAGAAAAATATCTTAACCGACGTAGAGTTAAATTTATTACAAGTTAGTAGACTTTTTTTTTTATACAAATAGACCAATTTGTATTCAAAAGTTAGCAAAAGTGTAAACTAAACAAATTTTTTACACTATTAGAATGGAATAATGAGGTAAATATTACAAAAACACAAATTTTTTTCGTATTTAATTCTGCATCGTTTGAGATATTTTTTTAAGTTTCTCTTGCTGACAGCTTTGGAATAATTTTAATTGAATCCAAACAGGAATTTAAAAAAAATTAAGTTAAAAAATAAAAAAATATATTTATATAATAGTATATGCTAAAAACTTAAAAAAATATTTCAAAGGATACAAAACTAACTAAGGCATAATATTATATACAATTTTTTTTTGTATAGCATGCACTGATATTGTTAAAATTATTAGTAAGCGTTGAAGAAGTGAATATAAAAACTGAGTTTTTGAAGTTTTTACTAAAAAAAAAAATATGATGGCACATAAAAACAAAATTGAAAAATACATTAAATAATGTAAAATTCAATCGGGCATAAGACTTTATTCATTATATTTAATAAAATATTTTCTAAGCCCTAAAATTTTTAGTAAACGTTGATAAAGTGAATTTTGTTTTCGTTGGTTTTTTTATAAATTTCACCGTTAAATTTTAAAAGTTACGGAACTTTATACAAACAAAATTTAGGATTTTTTATTTAAAATAAAATCCTGCATTGATTAAAATAAAATGTAAGTTTTTTCTGCTCACCGTTCAGAAATTTTTTTGAATTTATTCAAGAAACAACCATAAAAAGTGTTTTCGTGCAAAAAAATAAAAAAGAAAAAATATAACGGTACATTTTCAAAACTTCAAGAACATCTAAAATGATGCAAAAATAAACTAGTTCTACAAGTGCATACTGCTTTTTTTTTTATATAATACCGTTAAAATTGTTAAATTTCTACCAAAAGTCAGAAAAGTTAAAATTTTTACAATTATTTTAAAGAGTTTATGGCTTAAATGGAGTATTTAACAGGACTTAATTTAGCCAAATGGCAAGTTAATTTATTTATAATCTAATTTTTGATCATATCGGATAATTCCAAAATTTATCCTGCGCACCTTTGTGGAAAAAAATTGATTTATTTTTTAAGGGTTCGTGAAAAAAATTTTGAATGCTCAACAAAAAAAAAAATAATAATATTGGTACATTTCACAAATTTCCAAAGTATCTCAAATGCTGTAAAATGAAATACAATTTAAGATTATATAACATTTTTTTGTATATATTTTTTTGACAAATTTTAATTAAAAGTTGAAAAAGGGAAATATTAAACAAGTGTTTACAATTTTTGCTATTAATGTTGAATGGTTAAAGGCACTTAATAAAACAAGAATACTATTTTTTGTGTTTATAATTTTATATTGCGTCATTTGTGATATTTTACAAGTTTATCCTGCGATCCTTTCTATAAAAAAATTTATTTCATTTAAATGAAACCATAAAAAACGTACTCAACTCAAATAAACTTAACTCAAAACATATAATTTTGTCAGTATTTTATTTGCTTTGGAGCTTATATATACATAGGTTTTTACATTAGTTTAATTAATAAATAAGTTACTTACTTACTTACTTACTCACAGCCCAGGATGGACTACGGCCTCGACCAACAAGCCCCTCCAGCCAGCTCGGTCCCTAGCTAGCTGCCTCTAGTTACGCAATCCAAGTTGGTTGAGGTCGTTCTCCACTTGTGTGCGCCACCTAAGGTGGGGTCTTCCTCTGCTAGGCAGACCGTCAGAGGTAGATTCGAAGACTCGTCGGGCTGGTGCGTCGGTGTCTATACGCTCCACGTGCCCCAGCCATTTCAGCCGCTGTATTTTCAGCTTCTTGACCAGGTTAACGTCGCTGTAAAGCCCGTAAAGCTCGTTGTTAAATCTTCTTCTCCATACTCCATCGATACATACTGAACCGAAGATCACCCGAAGAATCTTCCTTTCAAAGCACCCAAGTAGATTCTCATCCATTTTTGTCAAGGTCCATGCTTCTGCTCCATACAGCAGGACCGGGATGATAAGGGTCTTATATAAGGTCTCCTTGGTTCTTTGAGAGAAGGCTTTATTACTCAAATGCCTTCTTAGCCCGAAGAAAGCCATTGGCAAGAGTAATTCTTCGTTTGATCTCTGCACTGATGCCATTTTGGGATGTTACAGTGGAGCCCAGGTAGACAAAGTCTTTGACGACTTCGAAGTTGTACCTATCCATCGTGACGTTCTGCCCGATTAGACGATGTTGAGATTCCTTTCTCGATGATAGCATATATACTTCGTCTTGTCCTCATTAACAGCCAAACCCATTTTCGCTGCCTCCGACTCAATACTTGCAAACGCACCGGTAACAGCTCGCTTCGTTCTTCCAATGATGTCAAGATCATCTGCATAAGCAATTAGTTGAACGGACTTTTGAAAAATTGTACCACTGTTGTTGACTTGCGAGTTGCGTACAATAGCTTCAAGTACGGTATTAAAGAGGTTGCATGATAACGCGTCGCCTTGTCTCAAACCTTTCTCGACATCAAAGGGTTCGGTGGTGTTCTTGCCGACTTTGACGGAGCAGCGAGATTTCTCCATCGTCATCCTACATAAGCGGACGAGTTTGGCAGGGATGCCGAGATGCGCCATGGCTCTGTATAGCTCGTGTCTGTCTACGCTATCATATGCGACTCTAAAATCGATAAAGAGGTCGTGTGTATCGATTTGAAACTCCTGGGGTTTTTCCAAAATCTGTCGGAGTGTGAATATTTGATCGACGGTTGATTTTCCGGGCCTAAAACCACACTGATAGGGGCCGATCAGATTGTTGACAAACGGTTTTAAGCGATCACACAGTACAGATGACAAGATTTTGTATGCAACGTTGAGGAGACTTATACCTCTGTAGTTGGAACAGGTCAGATAATGTCCTCTCTTGTGGATGGGGCACACTATACCAAGGTTCCATTCATCGGGCATACTTTCCTCCGACCAAATTTTGGAGATAAGCTGATGTATACTCCCTACCAAGTCATCTCCCCCTGCTTTGAATAGCTCGGCTGGCAAGCCCACCGCACCAGCAGCTTTGTACGTTTTAAGCTTGGCTATCGCTAAACGCACTTCATTTAGGTCGGGTAGACGGAAGTTTTGACCATCATCGTTCAGGTTGAATGGAGCGTTCTATCTTACAGCGGAATTTTGGCCATCTTCGCCGTTAAGCAGTCTAGAAAAGTGATGTTTCCAGATCCTCAGCACCGACTGTGTGTCTACCACCATATTCCCATTCTCATCTCGGCAGGCTTCCGTTCTGGCCTTGTGACCCTGGGTAGTTTGCCTCACCCGTCGGTAGAACTTTCGAACATCCCCCCTGCCGCTACAGTCCTCAATAGACTCGACCACCCGCTTCGCATGCTCTATCTTTTTCCTCCTGAGAAGTCGGCGTTCCTCCCTTCGTATTTGCCCGTAGAGCTCCCGGGCTGCTCTCTCAGCACCTCTGGTTCTAGTCTGCAGCATTGCTTGGTAGGCCTCGTTCTTTGCTTCATGCGCCAGTCTGCATTTTTCATCGAACCAGGGGTTTCGTTGTGGTGGCCTAGTGAAACCCAGCACATCAGTAGCGGCACTTTTGATGGCATTTTGGCAGTGATTCCACTGCTCCTCTACAGATGATGCTTGTGGCGGGCTTGTTGAGAGTTTAAGAGAGACGTGGTCTGCGAATGTCCTGGCTATCTCTTGCGATTTTAGCTTCGCGACGTTAAATCGTTTTACAGCATCCGCTCGTCGTTGTGGCGTCATAGATATTCGTATACGTACTTGCGCTACCACCAGGTAGTGATCCGGGCCTATGTTGGCACCTCGGAACGTTTGGACATCCAGGATACTGGAAGCATGTCTGGCGTCTATCGCAACATGATCAATCTGGTTGACGGTTCGTTGATCCCGAGACCGCCAGGTCCCTTTGTGTATATTGAGGAGTGCTTGCTATGATGACATTTCGCCCCGCCGCGAAATCAATGAGCCTGAGTCCGTTACCGGAAGTTTTGTCGTACAGGCTGTGTCCTTCGACCATCGAACCAAAAATGCCCTCCTTTCCGATCTTGGCGTTGAAGTCGCCAAGAATAATCTTGACATCGTACTTGGGGCACCTATCATACGTATCCTCGAGGAGATCGTAGAATTCTTCTTTGGTTGAGTCATTCTTTTCTTCCGGTAGGGCATGGGCACAGATCAACGTGATGTTTTTGAACTTTGATTTGATGCGGATTGAGACCAGGTGCTCGCTTACATTTCTAAAGCCCAACACATCTTGCCTAAGTCTTCCCCTTACCACAAAACCACAACCAAAGAGCCGCTGACCCTGCTCGCCGAAGTAGATGTCACACGATTGCATCCTTTGTATGCCCTCTCCATCCCATCGCACTTCCTGGATGGCTGTTACATCAGCCTTTAGCCTATCCAGGTTCTCCACTAATTGTTCGGCAGCACGTGGCCTGTTGAAGGTCCGGACATTCCACGTGCAGATCCGAAATTCATTGTCCGTGTTTCGTTTGATGGGGTCGTCAACATTAAAATCATCCATATCCGAGGCTTGTAGTTGTTTCGGAACCGAAAATATTTTCCGTGGTAGGGAAGTCACCCCGACGCACAAGCCCCTTGCCTGAATGACCAGATCCTTATTATAACTCCAAGGACGGGGAGCCGGATAAACCGCTCCTTATAGGCCTGAGCTACGAATACGTCTTAGTAGCCCATATAAGGTGTTCACTAAGTAGTTCAACCTGACTGGAACTGTAGACGCCACCGTTGATTCCATCTGCGGAATTCTTCCGCTGCCGCCTGGATAAAGGAAAAGTGCCTTAGTGGGAACACTCCTCCCCCCTCTCTTATTTAATGCCGCCTAAACCATCCACAGGGATTGGAACCCCATCTTCAGTTAAGGTACTATAGGCACCCGACGTTCACCACGGGGAGGTCGAGAGTAGGAGTTGATAGACAGAGGTTATAGAGGACACTTATCTACCCATTTGAACGTCAACGGATGCGTTGACGTTGACTGATGTCAGCTGATGCAACAACAACTCAAGGTATCTGAAAATTTTTGGGATAGGTGGATAGCCTATCTCACTACCACCCGAACGCCAGCAATGAATCCGTTGCGTTGTTTTGACATCTTAAGCTGTGTTCCTTTATTTTGAAACTCTGAAGTTTATCAAAGTTTCAAAGTAAAAGAAAACACATTTTAATTTATAAAGTAAATTTTTGCAAAAGACAAACTTCAAATTACTAGCTCTACTAACTATTTATGTATCGTTTTGTCATAAAAATTCACAGAATACCACTATATATTTTCTTTTCAAACTAAACAAATAAAGAGGCATATAAAACACATCAGCACGAGTTCAGAGCACAATAGAACACTCAATACATTGCAGTCATGGAACAAGCCTATTATTGACAACTGATGTCAACTGACGTACCGGAGAGAAAAGTTAAAAGTTCAGCTACTTTTTGCGTGGCGTCCGGCGCATGCGTTACTTATGGGTCGCTTCCAATTAGAGCGTGTATTTTATCGAGCTGTCAGTTGTATACGTCGCCGCAACGGACGCAACAGATTCTATGGGTCGGGCCCTGAAGTCAAGTTCTTCTTCTTCTCTTTATGATCTTTATATGTAATAAAAGCTTTGTTCAGTGAAGAAATAGTCAGAACAGAACAGAACAGAACAGAACAGAATAGAACAGAACAGAACAGATCAGAACAGAACAGAACAGAAAATTTCTCACTGAACAGCAAAAACCTGTTCTTTTCTGTTCTAAACAGTTCCAAACGGTTCGGAACAGCCTCACTGAACATTCCTAAAGTAAACTTTAAAAAAGTTTAACTTGTTAATTTAACTTTAAATTGCGAATTTGTTTTTAAGTTTGCAAAAAATTCTTGTATTTTAAATGTGGAAAATAGTTAAAAGCTGTCGTGTGTTTTTAAAAAACTTTGTAAGTTTGTATTTTATTTATTTGACTTTTCACGTTATTTGGCGAATCAAAACGAAATGTTTTTGTTTATATTTTTTAATTTGATGAATAAAGGGCTGATGAAGAACGTATACACGTTCGAAATGTTGCAATAAGTTAAAACCTTTTTATTGACCTATAGCCCGCTTGAACCAATTTCATTAATAATTATAAAGAAGGGTCACGTAAATTAATTACAACTTTAACCTATAAATTATCCTAAAAATTATTTTAAAACTCAACTTTCGATTGTAAACTTGCGTAGTTTCATTAAATTTATATCAGTGAGCCGAAAGCCTATGCAGCCTGTGCTCTCTAAAATTGCCTTCTTACATAGCCACTAGGTATATCATTAGTTTTAGTCTGTATAGTATAGATAAAGAAGTAACTAAAAGATTTCAACCTAAGTGCCTGTTTACATTGTATTTTTGACGAACGGCGCATCCAGTGAGATGGGTAGATTTTGTGTGAGTAAGAAAGAGAAGGGTTAATTCCACCCAAATTACGCCGATGCGCCAGTTTCATTAAATGTTTTCGGATTGAGCAGGAAGAGTTTTTTTTGTGTGAGTGAGAGATACATGGTTGTTAAGGATGTGAGATAGGGATGGGTAGATTGAAATGAAAGAATTTTTTCTCTATAATGTAAACACGAGGAACATTTTGATGAACGAAAATATGCTTTGTCAAAAATACAATGTAAACAGGCACTAACAAAATATCGAGATTTTAAATATTATCAAAAAAAAAATATGTAACTCTAAGAAAATTTATTAAATATAAAAGACATAAAGGAAAAGTAAATAAATAAAAATAATTGTAAATTAAAAGTTTATTAAAAAAAAAATAATAACTTTCAAACTGTATCCTAGACAAAAGAAATTAACGACTTTGCGCGATAAATGACTACGAAAAAAAATTTGGAATAAATTTCCTATTAAATGTTGTAAAAAGAAAATAATGTTTTATAACAGATATATAGAAAATAATTCAGTCTTGTCGATTGTCATACGGCTGATCGCGAGCTCTTCCCATAGGGGGGAGGGATGTTGTGCATACATACATACACATCACCCAACCTACTAGAGGAAGTCGACGTACGTTGAACTCAATGCATTTCAATTGTCTTGTGCACTTTGATTGCCCAATTGGTATCATCTTACCGATGATTTAGGTCAATCAAAGTGTACGCAATTAATAAATATTGATTTGTGCTGAGTATAGAAACGTGTCGATTATCCATAGTGGAGCTTAGGGTTCGCGATCGGTCGAATGACACGACGAAGACAGAGTTGTAAATGAAGCGAAAGGTGTAATTCAATGTTTCATTAAACGATTTAAAATATAAAAAGGATATGAATCGATGATAAACCAATTGAAATATTTGTTCCAATAAAATAATTTAATTTGGGAGAAATATTTGTCTAAAACAAGTACTTATTCATTTTCCTGATGGACATTTCGTACAGAAAACGAGTTTCCATCAGAAAATGCATTTTGTAGAATAAATATTTCCCCCAAAGAACATTTTGTTAATGCAATAAATATTTCAAATGATTTATCATCGATTTGTGCCATTTGTTTATTTCAAATAGGATAGTAAAACATTAAATTATCAAAAAGAAAATTTTTCCTGATGCGTTTTCCTGATCGCTATAACTGGCCCCTTACGCCATTTTCCGCTATAGGAGGGTAACTTTTCTTCCGTTTAGCCAGTAGGCGTAATTTTCTAAAAAATGACTTAAAATTGCAAATTTCACCCGAAAACATTCCACCGCCTATTATTAGTTTCACCCGAAAAATATTTCATATTCCAAAAATTTACCTCATTTTGAACATTTTTTTCGGGCGGAATGTATTGCTACTGACAGCTTAAATTTTCAATTATGTTGGAACGAGCGAATAAGACAATTTCATTCGGGAGAAATTCACAATACATACCTTCTAAAATTTCGGCCGAATAAAAATTTTTAAAGTAAAATATTGTTCGGGTGAAACTCACAATAAGCCCGATAAAAACAACGGTAACATTTACACTTTTTGTAAAGCCAGACATTTCTTGTTTTATTTTCTTTTTAAATAAAGTTGTTTTAGTGAACAGTTAATGAATTAATTTTCAAACTCAAAATAAAAAAAAATTAAAACTGTTTAATAGTCTAGTATTGGTAGTTAAAAATGTTATTGTTTTTTTTTTTTTAAGTGTTCAGAAACCCAAAAAATAAAAAGGAATCTACTAAAAATAATTATACACCAGAACTTTAAACTTCAAACTACCATTTGAATAGAATAAAAGTGGAAATATGGAAATAAGAATACTATAAAAGTGGAGTTTGTCTTTGTTTTAGAACTTGTATTATTACTGCGCTATAAATTACCAATAAAACACACATATTCAAATAATCGTACTCTAATGAAATTTGGTTAAAGCTTTTCGTTCACCCTGAAGTTGAAGTCAAATCTGTAAAATCTTAGCATACAACATTAATTCTGTTCTAATAACACGAAGACGAAAACTATATGAATATCTTTTAAAAAAAAGTCATTGTAAGGATGAGTATGTTTTCAGTGCAAAAAGGTAAATATTACCGAAACACCTTCTGAAAAGGTTCTTGTACAATTTGCATTACTTTTAAATTGTCTCTAAAACCAAGAACCAAGAGTTCATAAAAACATCTATAAAAGGTAGCTGTATTTTGAAAATAATGTGGGTTTATTATTCTTTCGTTTTATACACAACTTATAAAAGTTATAATTTTTAAATATATTTAAGCCTGAGGCCATTCCCCAAGTATAACATTTCCAATACAAAAACAATTTTTAAAAACTCTTACCCTGTTTTTGTGTTGACTCTATTTCACCCTAAGATACGCACAAGCCATCTTAAATATGGTTTTGGCTTTAAATTACACCAAAAATACATTTCAGTATTCAAAAATCTGCTGGTTAGATTTTTCTAAAGAACAAATTAAAAAAAAAACCTTTACTTCACTGTATCATTCTGTATAGGGTGTGTCTAAATGCTGTTTATTTTCAATTTAAATTTTCCGAAATTTATTTTTAATTTTTATCATTTTTTCATTAACATTGCTTACAGTTAGTAGTAAATCAAACATTTTTAATTGTCAAAGCTTACGTTTAACTTAAATGTTTGGAACAGCACCCTGTATAGAAATTATACCTTCCAATAAATTTGTTTTTTTTTTAAAGCTTGTCCTGGTTTTCCAGTTTCCTAAAAGGTACAGACAGGACTAACCAAACTTGATCTTATACTGAAACTTATAACCAATTTTGCTCGATTTTCCCCAATGTTAAGGCTGGAAATTTTTAGAATGATGATGTTTGATTGTATGATGTATGATGTTTTTTAGCTTCTTTAGCCATACTTTTTCTAACATTAGGTGTGTTTTGTTCAACTCCTTAATGTGCACATTAAGAAATTCTTCACATTAAGCAAAAATTTCACATGCAAATTCTACCAACAACAAGTTAACAGCACATTTGATCTTCAGTAACTCTATGGCTTAATGTGGAACATTGCAGAATCGGCACAGTAACTAGCTCAACAAAACACAGCTATTAAGTTTTCACAACACTAACATATTCTCTTATTTCGGATTAGTAAGTTGATATTTTTGTCCAAAATTTACGCAAAATAATATTTAGTGTTCTAACAAAGTTAAAATTAAAATTTTTTATTTTCATTGCACAAAGTCATGTAAATCTCCAAATAAAAAAAGTTTAAGAACTTCTTTCATATTATTTGCTTACATCTGAAGTATTAGATTTTATTTTGAAAATATGAAAACTTAAAATTGTAAATTCATTCATTCACTATAAATTAGAATTTGAATTTATTTTGATGTTTACAATGGTTTAGCACAAAATTTGTTCTACGTTCCTTCTGAACTTCCATTATTTTCTTTATTTAAAGTTGTTGAATTATTAAATATGTTTATGGGAAAACATGGTAACTGGTCCCCTGGTGGTGTAAGGAGTGGGTGTGTCGTATTTCCACTTGCCTTTCTTACCTGCAATGAAAATGGGGATAAATAAAAAATCTTTACTTGACTTATGTATGTTTATACATTAAATGTTTTATAATTTGTATTATTTAATTTTTTAAACGATATTTATAAAGAATGATGCGACAAAAACCTAGAGAGTGTAAGGTGGGTCGAGTTTGTTAGTTTTTGAAAAAAATTGAAAATAACAGTATCTATTTTACTACTTTAGTGGAAAACGATATTTGGAGAAACAAAAAAACGCAGTTAAATCAAATTTAAGGAAAACTTGCTTTAAATATTTTCAATTTTCTCAAAAACATTCAAGCGTCTGGTTTTCATTGTTTGACTAAGAACTGATAAGAGCATTGAATATTAAAAATGAAAATTTTACTTAATAACGTAAAATTAAAAAAAAAATTAGTTTGAGTCTTGGTGACATATTGAATTCGATCGATCCCTCATAGTAGGGAAATTTAAAAATCTGTCAACGAATCACTTTCTGGCCACTGACAGAAGCAAAATTGTAAAGCGTTCTGAAGTAGGTACGTAATATATTAAATGTCACTTTCCATAAAAAAAAAATAATAATTTTGTTATTAGTTTTGTTAAAGATCAAAACTAGTAAATATCTTGAAATACCACTTGCACACTTAATTGAATCGCTGACTTAACACTTTCATGATAGTTTAATATTTTAAGGTTGACGTCTTAAAACTTCGAAATCTGATAACGCTGGTCAACAGAATTTTTTGCCGAAAGTACACTTTCCCGATGTTATTTAGTGTGCTGAACTCGAATCCGTCATACATATTTTGTCACATCACGTTTTTGACATATTACCGTTTGAAAATTATAAAAAATCGTTTTTTTTTATACTGCTATAGAACAAGTAATTTCTTTCAACATCATTTGTAACGGTTTCTGAAATTTCTAATTTTCTGCTTTGAATCTTTCCGATAAATCTTTTTCTCTCCGGAAAATCATAACTTATTTGTAAGCCTGCATCCAATAAAATTTAAAAAGTCTATCAATATGATTTCAAAAGAACGCTGCCCCCCCAAAAAATCGATTTTGGATTCTTTCAAATTTGATTGATCGTTATGATAGTGGGACATTGTTGTTTACCCTTTAACTTTTTTTGAACATCTTGGATTTTTTTTTTTTGAATTTTGAAAAAAGAATTACGCATATTTTTTGTTTAAAATTTTCTATTTGCTTATTTCAAAAATTTGAAGACAGAAATTGTAAAAAAAATACAATGAGCTAAATCAAACAGCCCTTAGAATTTTTCTATATTTAAAAAAAATATTTTTTTTTTCGAATTTCGAAAGAAGACCATTGTAAAAAAAACTCAATTATCTTAGATTACCAACCCTTAAAATCGCTCTAACTTCTTAAAAAATACTTTTTTCTTTAATTCTAAAAGAAGACCATCCTGGCACACATACATATGTACATATCTAAAATGACCACCCTTTAGAGTTTTTCTATCTTTTGACAAAATATTTTTTTTTTTCGAATTTGGTACCATTGTAAAAAAAACTCATTTTAACAATTTTAAAAAATCGAGTTTTTGAGGGGAACGTTCTTTTGGCCCTCCATTTTTACAAATAGATTTTTTCGATAACTGTGGGTGGTCAAACAATTTTAAAGGGTGATCAAAAGTGCTAATTTTTTAAATGAATGTTTTATGTGACCAACTCTTTGAGTAATTAAAAATTATATGTTATTGTGGGCTTTTTTGGTCATTTTTTTTGGGGATACAAATAAAACAAATTTATTTCATCTTCTTTTTCAACGTTTCGTCGATTTTCACGACTTCTTCAGGGGATTTCTTTAATATTGAAAATAATAATTGTTATGCATACATAATTATTTTTTTGAATTTTGTTTGTGGCAACTTACATTTTGAAATAGTTAGTTTTTTTAGATAAAAATGTGAGATGTTAAATTTAATTTTAAATTAATTTTGCACATTATAAAATAAATTTAACATAAAACCAATACAAAATAAATTAAAAAACACCGGAGAGTAACAAACTTTTAGACAAACATAAATTATCACAGTATGAAAGGTATTGCTTTATTTTAAGGCTAGAGCGTAGCTTACGATAGTGTTTTCTCTATCCTCTTTGGTATTCATGGCTCTCGTGAAGTTTTGTTGTATTCTTAAGCTTTCTAAAGTAAATCTTGCGTTATTTCGTTTTTCTCTGTCTAGTATTTGTATATTGTCAAAATTAGATGTGTGTCCACTTTCAAGCATGTGTTGTGAGAGCCCTGTTGCTTCTTTCCCTTTTCTCACGTCTGCTTTGTGCTCTGCCATTCTTTTTTCCAACGCTCTTTTTGTCGTTCCAATATATATCAGATTGCACATCTCCCCTTTCTTCCCATTGCAACCGATCTGGTATACGACGTTGTGTTGTTGGTCTTTTTCAATGGCAGCTTTGTTGATGGAAAAAGAGACTTTTCAGTATTAGATTTGGTTTGTGTGCATACGATGCGTTTGTGTTTTGTATTATTTTGTGTAAATGTCTATTGTCAGTGAGGTTTGGTATACAAGGTGTCCAGTAAATAATGGATAACCTTGCAACCAGACATAGCAGGCCTTAAGACCTTTCAGAAAATAGCATACAAAAAAATATTTACAATGTGGTCTCCATGGTATCAGTTTTTTCAAAAAAAAATTAAAAAATTAGGTCTCTCCTCGAACACCTTAACATTACGACCACCAATGAATGATTGTTGTCGTTTTTTTTATAATTTGACCATCTGTAAAAAAATAAAAATGTACGAGAACATCTGTGGCCAATTACGTTAAAAAGTTGCCTGTTTAATGTACTTTTCAAAATGGTACATCAAATGGTTTAGCCTACAACAATAACTAATAAAATTTGCTGTTTATCAACTAAAAAAATTAAAAATTAAGTATCATTATCAGAGTCAATGCAAGTCAATAGAGGTATTTACGATCCGGTGCAATAAGTCTAGTAAAATTGCAATTTTTTTAGTAGATCGTGAACGTAACACTGCAAAAGTGCACACACGAATTATTATTTTTAACACTGACTTGCCATAGATCAAATACACGGGCGCAAGATTGTCTTCAGTGTATTTTGTTATTGCAGTTTAATAAAATGTAACACTTTTGCCCTTTTACAATGATACTGGTCGAGTTGCACCAGCCTGTGAATTCCCAATTTTAATATCTATTTTAATTTAAATTGAAAGGTAATACATAATTTAATTATTAATACAGTTATTTCTTAAAAACTGCCTTTCTCATAAAACACTATGGCGCAAAATTTTAAACAGCCTGATGTTAAGGTATAAGGTTCTAACTTTAAAACTCTTTATTAAAATATTGTTAGTTTTAAACATTTTCTAACTAGTATCATACTAAACGTATTTTTCTAGCTGAACACGCCTAAAACAGTGACAGTTCAACCCTTTTTTGCAATTGCAACTGCCAAAGTGACACTTGGATTAAGTATGATACTAAAAAGCTAAAATAGGCATTCGGCGATTTTAACTTTAGTAAAATGTTAAAAAGATAATACGACGCTAACTCGTTTAAAATTTCGAAAAGCGTGTTTTTAACCTAGCATCATACTAAAAATGCTTTAACATCATACTAAGGCCCATTTGCTGAAAAGAAACACAGAACCAAATTTTCACATTTTTTTGCTTTTACTGCACCCAAATGTTTTAATAAACTACCAATTGCTGTAAGACTTACAAGTAATTACCACTCGTTTTTAAAAAAAGTCAAAGACTGGTTATTTAGTATGGAATATCATGATATTGAATTTATTTTTCGATGTGTGTCCTAAATAGTATTTTTAGACTTTTCTGGTTATAAAATATATTGTTAACTATTATCTTATGCTGATATCTACCCCACATCAGTATATTGTCAAATTTGTTTGATTGATAGATCATTCAACACTAACTTACATTGTTACTGAATGACTAACTTCTTCTATACTTAATGTAAATATTTATGAGTATTATTAATTGTTTAAATCTTAATCTTAAGTTGGAATGAATAAAAAATAAAAAATGAAAAAAATGAAAATATTTATGTTCAACTTAAGCGCTTATGTTTCACTTTTTCCTCAGCGTAAACTGTCACGTAAGTCTAAAATTTTGCGCCTATGCTTTTTAATTTACGTTTCTTATTAAGTAAATTTGCAGTTTTACCTGTGATTTTTAAGCACGTCCGCAAGAGACGTACATATGTGGTGGTGTCGATAGACAAAATTGCTGAAGCTGGTAAAACAGCAGAGTTTTCGCCTTTTCTTCCTTATTTTTTTCCTATAGGAGTCATAAACGGACCCAAGTGCGTGCAGGTAGTCAAATTAAGGTTTGCTTGGATCAGGTGACATATTTTACCACTTATTATTTGCCAATACTACTTTTATTAGGCTAATAATTAACTATTCACTGTAACTTAATTTAATTTTCAGAAAATGGGGAAAAGCTCCTTTAGTTGATTAACAGAAAATTTTATTAGCTGTTATTGTAGGCTAAATCTTTTGTTGTACCATTTTGAAAAGTTCATTAAACTTTTGTAAAAATAAATATTTTGTAATTTTTGTATTGAAAAACTAATTTTAAAAAATTATAATACAAGAAATGCAACAACAAGTGTTAAATTTTAGTATCTGTTTATTAGAATAGTTATTTGAAAAACTATAAAAACAAAAAAAAAAACAACAAAAATCATTCATTGGTGGTCCTAATGTTAAGGTATTCGAGGAGAGACGTAATTTTGATTTTTTTTTTTGAAAAACTGTTATACCATGGAGACCACATGGTTAATATTTTTTTGTATGCTATTTTCTGAAAGGTCTTAAGGCCTGCTATGTGTGGTTCCAAGGTTACCCATTATTTGCTGGACACCCTGTATATTGTAAACTGGAGTATCTGGTGTTGCCGTCTTTATTTGTTTGGGTAGTTTTTGTTACTTATTTTTGGTTGTACTATTTTTTGGTAATTAAATTGTTAGTTCGAAATGTTGGACAGTTATTTATCGAAAGAATGTTTTTTATAATTATGATGTTTTTGCTCATAAGTTGTGGATCGCTGATGTTTAAAATTTTTTGGATAAAATTGGTTGCGGTGTTTATTTTCTGTGAATATGGTTGTGTTGACAGAGAGTTTATCATCCTTCCAGATGAAGTATTTTTGGAATACCAGTCAAATATTATTTTGTTTTCCGTTTTTTGGAGTCGAACGTCCAAATAAGGTAGGCTATTATTTTCTTCCATTTCTATTGTGAATTTTATTTTGTGTGATACTTATTGAGTGTTTCTAATATTATTATTTTATCGTGTTCCTTTATAATGGCAAAAATGTCATCAACATATTTTGAAATGCCATTTTATTCTGATATTTTGCGATACAAGTTTATTTGTCGCACTGTTAAGAAGGTCATCAAGGATGATGTCAGCTATTGTAGGAGATAATGGATTCCCCATGGGCATTCCAAAAGTTTGGTTGTATAGTTTTTCTCCATGTTTAAAATAGTTATTTTCCTTTGGGTAAAATTTTAAAATTCTAAGAAAATTTTCTTTGGTATTTTTGTGATTTTTTCTAGTGTGTTCCCCTGTTTGCGGCAGATAACTATGACTTCTGACCGCAACACCACCCCGCGTAATGTTTGTGACTCCCACCTTTATTTAGCACTAGAGTTTTTACTACTGTGACCTAAATTTTTGTACCTTTGACCCATGAATGAAAGAATAAATTACCCTGTTTAGATTGGAAAAATTGAGTCGTGTTTAATAGACCGAGAGCTGGTGAACGTTTCGGAAGTTACCTGGAAAACAGTGTTAAAAATCAGAAAATGAAGCCGGCAGTTTAAGCCTGTGTAAACAATACTAAATTTTGTTTTCGCATTTTGGCACTAAAAATAAAATAAATAGATAGTAGGTAGGAGATTCCAATCAGGTTTAAGTGCATTTGCGCTAACCCTATAAATGTGAACACGTAAAAGAAAATAAATTAGCTGCATTTTATTTTTCCCCAGATCTGATCCGGATTGGATTTGGAAACATAAATACAAGTATTACAAAAACAACACAAGATCCAGGTCTGCCTTAAGATCTGAATTTGGATTTCAAAATCCATTTTTTTTTAACACTTCCCTAGCAATATTTTAATTTTATAGGTTGATACATCTGCTGCGATTTACAAAAAAAAACTCAATAAAATTAAAAATTCTCGAAATAAAAAACATGCCGCCATCATTCCAATATATTTTGTTGAGTATTTTCTTCACTTAATACAGCCGAAGCACGGAAAAAATACAAAAAAAACTATTAACTAAATGGAAATTCAACTGAAGTAAGAAATGTTTCAATTTTTAAACATTCGTTCTTCCTTAGATACAAAATATTATTTCAAACAAGATTTAAGAAAATTTTCCTTCCGTCAATTTTATTGTGCAAATAAAACCAAATGTGAGAACTAAATAATTTTGTGATCCAGTTTGTTTTATTATCATGATCTGATCCAGATCAGATTTAGTGGAAAATAAAACGCAGCTATTGAAAATTTAACTCGAATTCATTTGTCATTTGTCGCTTAAAAATATTCGACCAATCAAAGTTTGCTTTTCGACCGTGGCTATTGGTTTAGTCAGAAAATTGTTTGTCCCTAATACGATGAGCTGTGAATTGGCTTAATCAATTTAAACAAAAATCGAGTATCATACGGGATTTATCGCCGTTTTCAAATTTTATCGTTTTATTAATATAGCCTTAACCTTATCGGTCTACTTTCTATAGATGCGTAAGAATTCCAGGCAATGATATCGAAAGGCTACGAGTGAGGGTGTACATATTTCATACGCTTCCGTACACTTCCGATCCATACATGAGCATCATTAGACAAGTTTATAAAAAAAACGTGAAGGAACTTGATAAAGATACTCTGGAGCCTTTAGAAGCCAATTAATTAATTTCAGAAGTTAATATGTTGAAACCTATTATAATAATGTATTATTTTATAAAAAAAATGCTTAAAATTATTGAATTTCTTGTTTTAAAACTTTTATTTTTTTCTCTTCGTTTACTTACTTACTTTTTACTTTAGATGGTGCTCACAGCCCAGGATGGACTACGGCCTCAACCAAGAAGCCCCTCCAACCAGCTCCGTCCCTAGCTATCTGCCTCCAGTTACGCACTCCAAGCTGGTTGAGGTCGTTCTCCACTTGTGTGGGCCACCTTAGGTGGGGTTTTCCTCTGTTGCGCAGACCGTCTCAGGGGTAGATTCGAAGACTCGTCGGGCTGGTGCGTCGGTGTCCATAAGCTCCCCGTGTCCCAGCCATTTCAGCCGCTGTATTTTCAGCTCCTTGAGCAGGTCGACGTCGCTGCAAAGCCCTTAAAGCTTGTTGTTGATAAATCTTCTTCTCCATACTCCATCGATACATATTGGACCGAAGATCACCCGAAAAATTTTCCTTTAAAAGCACCCAAACAGATTCTAAGCCGTTTTTGACAGGGTCCATGTTTCTGCCCCATATATCAAGACCGGGATGATTAGGATCTTACAAAGGGTCTCCTTGGTTCTCTGAGAGAGGGCTTTATTACTCAAATGCCTTCTTAGCCCGAAAAAACAGCGATTGGCAAGAGTAACTCTTCGTTTGAACTCTGCGCTGATGTCATTTTGCGATGTTATAGTAGAGCCCAAGTAGACAAAGTCCATGACGACTTCGAAATTGTATCTATCCATCGTGACGTTTTGCCCGAGCCGACGATGTTCAGATTCCTTTCTCGATGATAGCATATACTTCGTCTTGTCCTCATTAACAGCTAAACCCATTTTCGCCGCTTCCGATTCAATACTGGCAAACTCGCCTGTAACTGCTCGCTTCGTTCTCCCAATGATGGGAATATCATCTGCATAAGCAAATAGTTGAACAGACTTTTGAAAAATTGTACCTCTATTGCTGACTTGCGTACAACTGAAGAACGATGTTAAACGGGTTGCATGAAAACGCGTCGCCTTGCCTCAAACCTTTTTCGACATCAAAGGGTTCGGTGGTGTTCTTGCCGACTTTGACGGAGCAGCGAGATTTCTCCATCGTCATCCTGCATAAGCGCACAAGTTTGGCAGGGATGCCGAGATGCGCCATGGCTCTGTATAGCTCGTCTCTGTCTACGCTATCATATGCGACTTAAAATCGATAAAGAGGTCGTGTGTATCGATTTGAAAGTCCTGGCTTTTTCCAAAATCTGTCGGAGTGTGAACATTTTATCGACGTTTGATTTTCCGGGCCTAAAACCACACTAAAAGGGGCTGATCAGATCGTTGACAAACGGTTTTAAGTGATCACACAGTACAGATGACAAGATTTTGTATGCGACGTTGAGGAGACTTATACCTCTGTAGTTGGAACAGGTCAGAGGATCTCCTTTCTTGTGGATGGGGCACACTATACCGAGGTTCCATTCATCGGGCATACTTTCCTCCGAACTAATTTTGGAGATAAGCTGTTGTATTACTTCCTACTAAGTCATCTCCCCCCTGCTTTGAATAGCTGGGCTGGCAGGCCATCCGCACCAGCAACCTTGTACGTTTTAAGCTATCGCTAACCGTACTTCATTTAGTTCGGGTGGACGGAAATTTGGACCATCATCGTCCAGGTTGAATGGAGTGTTCTGTCTACCAACGGCATATTGGCCATCTTCGCCGTTTAGCAGTGAAACCCTGGGTAGTTTGCCTCACCCGTCGGTAGAACTTTCGAACATCCCCCCTGCCGTTACAGTCCTCAATAGACTCGACCGCCCGCTTCGCATGCTCTCTCTTTTTCCTCTTCAGAAGTTGGCCGGCGTTCCTCCCTTCGTTTTCGCCCGTAGAGCTCCCGGGCTGCTCTTTCAGCAGCTCTGGTTCTAGTCTGCAGCATTGCTTGCTAGGCCTCGTTCTTTGCTTCATGCGCCAGTCTGCATTCTTCATCGAACCAGGGGTTTCGTTGTGGTGGCCTAGTGAAACCCAGCACATCAGTAGCGGCACTTCTGATGGCATTTTGGCAGTGTTTCCACTGGTCCTATACAGATGATGCTTGTGGGGGGCTTGCTGAGAGATTAAGAGATAAGTGGTCTGCAAAAGTTCTGGCTATCTCTTGCGATTTTAGCTTCGCGACGTTAAATCGTTTTACAGCATCCGCTCGTCGTTGTGGCGTCATGTATATCCGCATACGTACTTGAGCTATCACCAAGTAGTAGTAGACAAGGAGTCTATGTTGGCACCTCGGAACGTTCGAACATCCAGAACACTGGAAGCATGTCTGGCGTCTATCGCAACATGATCAATCTGGTTCGTTGATCCGGAGACCACCATGTTCCTTTGTGTATATTGAGGTGTGGGAATCGAGTGCTTGCTATGATGAAATTTCCCCCCGCCGCGAAATCAATCAACCTGAGTCCGCTACCGGAAGTGATGTCGTGCAGGCTGTGTCCTCCGACTATCGAACCAAAGATGCCCTCCTTTCCGATCTTGGCGTTGAAGTCACCAAGAATAATCTTGGCGTCGTACTTGGGGCACCTATCATACGTATCCTCGAAGAGATCGTAGAATTCTTCGTTGGTTGAGTCATATTTTTTTTCCGTTGGGGCATGGGCATAGATCAACGTGATGTTTTTGAACTTTGCTTTTATGCTGATTGTGACCAGGCGCTCGCTTACATTTCTGAATCCCAAGACTTCTTGCCTAAAACTTCCCCTTACCACAAAACCACAACCAAAGAGCCCCTGACACTGCTCCTTGCAGCACTCACCAAAGTAGATGTCACACGAATTCATCCTTCATATGCCCTCTCCATACCATCGCACTTCCTGGATGGCTGTAACATCAGCCTTTAGCCTATCCAGGTTCTCCATTAATTGTTCGGCTGCACGTGGCCTGCTTAAGGTCCGGACATTCCACGTGCAGATCCGAAATTCATTGTCCTTGTTTCGTTTGCTGGGGTCGTCAACATTAAAATCATCCATATCCGAGGCTTGTTGTCGTTTCGGAACCGACACTTTTTCCGTCATAGGGAAGTCACCCCGACGCACAACCCCCTAGCCTGGAGGACCAGATCCTTATTATAACTCCAAGGACGGGGAGCCGGATAAACCGTTCCTTATAGGCCTGAGCTACGAATACGTCTTAGTAGCCCATATAAGGTGTTCACTAAGTAGTTCAACCTGACTGGAACTCTAGACGCCACCGTTGATTCCATCTAGGGAATTCTTCCGCTGCCGCCTGGATGAAGGAGAAGTGCTTTATAGGGAACACTCCTCCCCCTCTCTCGTTTGCTGCCACCTAAAACCGTCCACAGGGATTGGTACCCCATCTTCAGTTAAAGGTACTAGGCACCCAATGTTCACCACTTGGAGGTGAGAGTAGGAGTTAGACAGATGTTCGCTTTGAAAAAAGCTTGTGTCCTCTTGAATGCACCGCGTTATCTTCCCTTTGAACCCTTCGTTTATTAATTCTAAATTATTTTCACATTCTTTTAAGGTATTGTTGAATTTCTTGATAAAAACATTTTTATTTGCCCGTTGTTTAATAATATGTAATATATTTTCCCACAATTTTTAAGTAATACTTGAAGTTAAAAATGAAATAAATGCCATTTTTAATTATTTTTTTTTTTAATTTTGTATTATTATCAGGCATGTTTTGTTTTTAAGTAGGTACGTGTATTGTACATACATACATACTTGATAGGTAATTTTCGATATTTAGAAGAGGTGTGTAAAAATAAAATTTTGGGTTCCGGGATCACGTGACCTAGACACAGTTGCCATATTCAATAAAGTGAATCGCTCCATTTTTCCGAAATAATCGATTTTTTTGCAGGGGAAAGTTGTTGGAATGAAAATGAAACCAAAAAAAAATAATAATTTAACATGTTACTTATTATTTACCAGTTTGGGTGAAAGCCTTAGTTCATTTAAGCTAGTATATACATTGTTTAGACTGTACTCCTCATTGACGCTGACATTTTCTGTAGTATTATTAAATGTTTCACTAATATCTTCGGCTAATACAATTGGCTGCACCTCTCGAGAGGGTGAATGCTGTTTCGCAGAGAAAGCAGTAACAACAGCTGCATCTGGATTGATGGTCGTGTTTTCTAATATAAAGGACTGTGCTAGAGACCCATCGTTCTTTATTTCTGTGTCTGACTCGTTTGTTTCATCCTGGTCCTGAAACAAGATATAAATATTAATTTTTCTGTCACGTCTTAAGCCTAGCACGCAGTTCGGGAAAAATTTTTCTTTTCGAACAAAATTTTTCCCAGGACAAATTTTGTCTTCAGTTTTTTTTTTTTTTTTTCAGGTAGTACGCAGTTCACGCGCAAAATTGTGACGTTTGTACCCGCTGTAAGGTGAAGCATTATTTTTCGGGAAAAATAAACACGATCAGCTACCTTCGGTAGCGCAGTGCGTAGTGCACTTGGCCCGGAGACGCTTGGTCTAGGTTCGAGCCTCAGTGGGGCAAAATGTTTTTCGAATAAAATTGAACATAAATAGACTAAGCACCACTAAAGGAGTCTGATGATCGGCCTGGCGACCGTGAAATAGCTATAACTCCAGCCTATAAAACTTGGTGGTAGCTCACTCAAGTTGTTGTTCTTTCATTCAAAACCTTCAATATTAATATGATGGTGCGAAAGCTTTGCAGCCTACACTGCGCGTGTGTTATCACACAACAAACTCTTTCAATTAATTCTAATTTAATTCTTGACCAGCGTCAAATCTTTCATACAATCTGCCTCCTTATATGTTCAACGAATTGTTGACTTATGAAAAGAGTATGGAGAAAAAAGAAAGAACCCGAATGAACAACAACAAGCTTGTGTGTGGCTAGTAAAAATGCTAGTTGATTCAAATGCAGTCGTCAAACAATAAAACCTGCACTCGATCGACATGATCACGTGACCTTCGATAGCGCAGTGCGTAGTGCACTTGGCCCGGAGACGCTTGGTCAGGTTCGAGCCTCAGTGGGGCAAAATGTTTTTCGAATAAAATTGAACATAAATAGACTAAGCACCACTAAAGGAGTCTGATGATCGGCCTGGCGACCGTGAAATAGCTATAACTCCAGCCTATAAAACTTGGTGGTAGCTCACTCAAGTTGTTGTTCTTTCATTCAAAACCTTCACGATCAACTATTATTTATCGATAATCTTACATATTTGCGCGATTTTTCCAACGTTTTTGTAGAGTTTAGAATTGTAGAGATAAAATTTGTCTTTTCCCGATCTGCGTACTAGGCTTTAGATGATAAAGTTTACCTCTTCTTGACATAATTCATAAGCTAGTGACCAGGTATTTTTTGCAGATTGAGATCGCTCTAGCATATATCCATTAGTGTTATCATTACTTTGAGCTGGAGGAGACCAAGAGTAATTATATTGACAGCCGATCCCTCTTTGCTTATCAAGTTCTTCCTGCAGCCATTCTACGGCCATAACCCAATGTTTGCCAATATGTTCGTTGGAATTAAGCATCACGAGAGCAACAGGACTTTTATGGAAAAGTTGCGTTAAACATTTGATTATTTGGTATGCTCTTTTTTGATAATGGGTTTTCGTTTTGAGTATTGTTTCAAGAAGTCCTCCACGCTCTTCAGCTACACCCATTAGGGCATTATGAATTCGATGATTTTGCCATGAATCTTCTATAAGGAGAACGTGAAGCAACAAGTCAGTATGATGTCGCATATCTTGACAATACGCAAAACCACACTGCCATAACAGCTCTGTTAAAATGCATCGCGAAAAATGGGGGTTTTCCCAGCAACAGTATTGTATCAATTTTAAACCTTCATCTCCAACATTTGTATCTTCTATTAGTTTTTTAATATAGCTAAAAAGAAAAAATAATAATTCAATTTGAAATAGTGTCAAAATGAGGACAGTTATAAAATACAGCTTAAGCTTTTTTTTTCTATTTGTTATCTTTGACTTGGTATATTTGGATGCAACCAATGGTTTTTGAGTTGGAATATAAATTTCGCATATGGATTCACGTCAAAAGGTAGGACCTTGAGAGGATGAACTTTTACTTTTATCAAATATAAGTATTATTGTTTAATACTTAAGTTACAGCAAATAAGGCATTAATCCAAAAATTGTCTATACTACATCTTACTTACCCCGTTCGAACAAATAGTAAGTCAGATCCTTCTTGCGAAAGCGGAACTAATTCATCATACTGCATGTTCGGATCTTTGTAAATATTTGGCATTGGCTTCGCACTTTGGTTTGAACTCTGACATCTATCAGAAATATCACTACATCTTATCAGATGAGAAACGACTTGATGCAATTTATTTAGCTCTGGATATTGATATTTTATTTGCGGAACAGGGCCCTCATCAAGAGCAGCTTGCATGAATATTGTTGGAACGTTAAGCTAAAAATAATTTTAGTGAATAAAAATAATAAAAGTAATGACAACATCGCTTTATCTTTACAAAACTGTAAAATAATTACTACTTACTCTTAACAAGTGTAATTTTTCCTTTTTTCCGAGTCCAGCATACATATTAAACAAACTAAAGTAATGAGGTAAATGTTTTCCATGATCTGCAACTTCGCATTTAAGAAGTTTTAAAACGCTTATTAAAATTTGTTCGCATAGGCTCGTTCCCTCTATATTTGGTAGTGGCTCATCATTAATTGCAAAGTGACAAAAGATTACAACCAATTTCACAAAAACTGTTCGTACTTCAGGCGACGGCGCAATTAGAATATATTCTGCAAGTCTACCGGGGGGATTTAATAAGGCATTATTTGCAAACCATTTTCGTACAGCTGAAGAGTGTCTTAAGTGAAGCGATAATGAATCGAACCTGCAGAAAGAATTAAATTTAATCAGACAGATAATTTTTATTATATATCAAAGGAAAGTAGCAGTTCACAACATGTTTGCACAACACAGAGATATGGTATAACAATTTGTAGCTTACTACTGTAAATCCTTATTAGGTTAGTGAGAAGTAATAATTTGAAAGATAATTGAAGAAAAATAATAGAGTAAGAAAAAACCTTCATTCAAATTTTGTTTAACGTTATTCCACTAGTTAAATAAATAAATAACTCAATGAATAAATAAATACTTACTGCCTTATTTATAAACAAACAAAAGAATTTTCCGGACTCTAATGGAGCAGTAAGCAATTATCTTTAGTTTGTGTCTGGAAAATTCTTATACCATGGTGTAGTTACCCTGAACACAAGAGCTGAAATAACCATTTTTACTTGCGATATGTCGACCCCTTTCCGCCAAATTATCGTAAGCGACATTTTCATACTGTCACATAAAGTTAATTATTTAATTTTTTTCTGTGCATTAAAAGCAATCGGACCTTTTGTTAATAATGTTCAATGCTGGAATTTAGCCTAATTGGTTTCGTTGCTGAGCAAACAAAAAACAAAATGTCGCTTACGATACTTTTAATTTTTATCGCTTACGATAATTTGGCGGAAAGGGCTCGATAGGTATGTACATGTAAGTACTATTAGTCCAGTAAATAGAAACAAAAAAAAGGGGGTTACCTTACAAAACGTCGGTAGTTCTAAATTTTGCATATGTTATATGATATGGCTGGTAGATGAAAAATACAAATTTCCACAACCACGCCTCCTCCACCCCCTTCACAACCCTGAAAAAAACACTCAAAATTGGCATCTTGTGGAAAACAAAATTCCCTACAAATATGGTCTATGTAGTTTTTTTTGTACAAAGCTATGAAGCTACCAAAAAGGCTAAAATTTGTGGAAAATAAAATTCCCTACAAATATGGTCTATGTAGTTTTTTTGTACAAAGCTATGAAGTTACCAAAAAAGGCTAAAATTTCGTATTTCTTGAAATTTTCAGTTTCTTCCCACTTCGCAGGGTAATAACTTCGTACGGAGTGATTTTATTGCAAAAGTCTTCATAACAAATATTGGATAGAATTTTATACTTACAAAATTTCATGTACACTATTTTATTTTGATATTAAAATATTTCGGCGAAGAGTTAGAAAGAGTTTTTTTTGTCCTTTTTTACGTTTTTATTAATTAGCTGCCTTTAAAACTAACTTTCCGATTAGGTAGAGACTTGGGGCGTTTGCTTCATAATGTATTAATATTATCCTATCCTTCCTATTAATATTATAAATGCGAAAGTTTGTTTGTCTGTCTGTTTGTTCCTCTTAATCTCCGAAAATACATAATTGATTTTAATAAGAGTTGGTAGAGCGAGAGCTAAGAACATCAGGATGGACATAGGCTACTTTTGATTTCATAATCTACAATAGTTTACCAAAAAAAAGTTAAAATATATAAAATAAGTGATAAATTGTTTAAAATGTCAGATGTTCAAATATAAAAATAAAAATAAAAAAAAAAAAACAAATACAAATACAAAAGTTTTTTACAATCATTTAGTTATTTAAACATGCGAAGCAAGACGAGCACGGGCCTGCTAGTGTATGTTTTATTGTAGCAAGACAAAAATTAATGTAATATTGTATGACCTAATTGGGAAAAGCCTGATAAAAATAGAATTTATCAACTTAAACCAAAACACATTTCTCTAATATGATCACTTAATATCCTTCTATCATTCTGTTAATCATTTTTCCCAGATCATTGAATATTTTGAAAAATAAAAAAATTGCTTGTCCGTAATCAAGTGAGGCAGAGTGTATCTCCACAACAATAAAACATTAATATTAATACATTATGGAACATACGCCCCAGGTCTCTAACTAATAGGAAAGTTAGTTTTAAATCGACTGCAAAGCTTTTATCGTACGGACGTTTATAGAAGGAAGATAATTAATAAAAACGTAAGAAAGACAAAAACAAGGTACGACAGCATCTAACTGATGAGCCCAACTGTCGTGCTTGGGCGAAACGCATTGGACGAAAGGTCTCAAAAAATCTTCCATTTGAATTTAATTCAATACAGTCCACTAAACAACAAAAATATTTTTCTTTTATTTTTGTTATTCCTCTTCTTAATACATTAGCCAGACCACGGGTATACAACAACAACAACATATTTTCTAGGTGCAAGAATGTAACCATGTTCCCCTAGAATAATACAATTTGCAGTGTGTATGCGCTGTAGATTTTATTAAGAGTCGGTATTCATCGACCAAAAATTGCATCTTAGAAAGGTACGACAGCATCTAAAGCAACGATTAAACGGTCAATGCAAATCGTCAACGCGTTGACTCTGTGACGTCAAAATGACGTCAAATTTTGTCCCAATGCTATCAAGTCGTGTAATCGTCATTGCAAAACGCCTTCAACGCGTTGACGCTAGCATTGACACTCACGATGACACACTTTTAAGAGTCAACGCGTTGACTGTTTTCGTTAACCGTGTAATCACCATATCAGAACGTTTAGGACACATCGACAAATTTGTTCGGATTGTCCGTCAACGCGTTGAACATGTCTCACCGTTGACACAGCATATTTTTCTGCCGTGTCAACGTAGTTGGCGTTGACTTTCTGTACTTCATTGTATTTATAAAAAGCAGCAACAGAATCTCGCTTTTCCTCGGTGAAAAATTATTAGTAAAGTTGAAAAACCAAAATGACCCAAAGAACAATTAAGTCGGATCTTCGACAAGTAGAGTCACCTCCTGCTGATAATTCGAAGGCAAAGGTGTCTGAGAACGAAAAAGAAAATTAATTTACTCGTGGACCCACCAGACTGAGGTCTCCGCTTTGATTGCGGCTAGGGTTCCCAACTGTCCTCCATTTGGGAGGATAGTCCTCCTTTTCAATTAAATGTCCTCCCGTCCTTCTTCACTTTGAAAAGTCCTCCTTTTCAAAAATCTAAAGGATATAATCAGTAATTCATTTTGTTAGTATGTATCTTTGTTGTTATGCGTCATAATATCATTATTTCTGCCATCATTTCATTAAAATGTTGGTCTTAATCCTGCTTTATGACAAATTAACTTTTATTATTCATTATATTATTCACTTTCACTCAATAGTAAATGTAGTCCTGATGTACTACTACTCTATACTTTGCAGGATGCATTGGAGGGAGTGCAAATTTTATTGCTGCACACGACTGATAAAATGTCAGTAATTTTTTCCAAAAAATAATATTTAGTTTTGAAATGCAACATATGTGATGATTAAGAAAGAGTTCAACCAAAATACTTGCAACTTCCCTCAAAAGCTTTTTAATTTTTGAGTTTAAAGCTCGCCTTTCACGATCGAGCCAAATGTCTCGGTGCCAATTGGACTGGTGGATTTATAACCTGCTGAAAGTCCAAATGGCTCGGCTCGGCCGAACTCATTCACCTGATGCAATTTTGCTCGGACGAGCCATTTGGCTCTATCGTGTATGGTCAGCTTAAGGTTTTTTTGTCAATATGGCAACAAAACGCTATAATAAGTAATGATTTTTTTTTATAATTTGTTTTTATTAATTTAAGGAATAACATGATAAAATTTGTATTTATATTTCCTTATTATTTAATCTTTTTAATAATTTATGCCAAAAAACCGCTTGGAATAATGGTAAGTTTTGCCAAGTATACCGAACGCCCTGAAAACTCTGTTGAGGAAAACTTGGCAAACATTCGTTAGGCCCTTGATTAACAAATTGTTAGGCAGGTTTCGCTATTCCATCAGAAAGTTTAAAGGTATTCATTTTAATCATTGTACCTCTGCCAGTGCAATGGCTCGCGCCGCCGTATTAAATTAGTAAGCCAAAAGTTCTAGCATCCCATTCAATTTCGTTCTTGGGAATCTATAAAAAAAGACAACATTTTATGGAGATTTCATATGTCGCATTTCAAAATGTTCGCACCTGAATGAAGTCACCACCAAGAACCTTAAAAATTGCATCAAGAACTTCCGGGATTATGCAGGATATGGCTGGCTGGGAAATCCGAAACAGATACTACTGCGAACGAAAATTTTCACCAGTGGCCAGGTAGTGCAACGTGAGAACCAATCGCGCTTCTGCCGAAATACTCGCTCACATATTTGTATTCTGTTTTTCTATGTGCGGCATTACCAGGTTTAGCAAATAATCGAATTGAGCCATTGACATTCGCAGGAAGTTTCGGTATAAAGCTGGTTCCTCGGCTTGCAATTCGCGGAGCAATTTTACACAAAATCCTTCCTTGTCGCGACGCAATAGCCAATTTTTTGCCCAAACACGGCGATTTCGTGAAGGCCTTGCATTTTCCTGAACTTCGTTGTTCTCGTCTGTGCTGCTCTCAATTAAATATGTTGCCAAAATTGCCATTTCTAAATTGGTTTTAGACATTTTTGTTGGATTTTGAAAAATGTATAAAAAACACAAACCGGAATAAATCACATTTATCATATCTATGTCAACGACAACACCGTTTGAACGTCAACTCGAAAAATGACAGATTTTTTCATTTGTCAACGAGCAAAGTACGCGGACGTGGTCAAGTCGTGTGATCGTTAACAATTGCGTGTCAACGCGTTGAAACTAATTGCAACTAATTTCGTTGACAAATATTACATGTCAACGCATTTTGGGACAACATTGACGAACCTGTGTCATTCGTGTGATCGTCAATATCTTGTGCGTTGACATGGTGAACGTTGACGGTGTACTGTCAGTGTTTTGACGATACTGTTGGTGACATCAGAGAGTCAACGCGTTGACTATTTGCGTTGACTGTCTAATCGTAGCTTAACTGATGAGCCCAACTGTCGTGCCTGGGCGAAACGCATTGGACTAAAGGTCGCAAAAAATCTTTCATTTGAATTAAATTCAATACAGTCCACTAAACAACAACAAAAATATTTTCTTTTATTTTTGTTATTCCTCTTCTTAATTTTCTCACTCTTCGCCGAAATGTTTTAATCTCAAAATAAAATAGTGTACATGTAATAAAATTCTCTACAAGATTTCTTATGAAGACTTTTGCTCTAAAATCACTCCGTAAGAAGTTATTAGCCTGCGAAGGGGGAGGAAAACTGAAAATTTCACGAAATACGAAATTTTGGCCTTTTTTGGTAGCTTCGTTGGTATTGGTTGTACAAAAAAACTACGTGGACCATATTTGTTGGAAATTTTGTTTTCCACAAGCTGCCACATAACTTTCATTTGCCAAAAAGTATACCAGAAAGAAGTTATGGGCAATAAACTGAAAAAAGTGCCAATTTTGAGCGGTTTTTTCAGAGTTGTGAAGGGGGCGGAGGGGGCGTGGTTGTGGAAATTTTTTATTTTCCATCTATCATATAACATACCCAAAATTCAGAACTACCCGACCTTTTGTAGGGAAAATTGTCTATTGATTGGACTTACAGAGTGATCGGTATAAGATGCACCAAACTGCTGGAGCGAGTAGGTTGGGTTAATACAAGAAAAACATCGTATGGAAGGGGGTCTATTTCCCCCCCGTTTAGGCAGGAGGGGCAATTTTCTAAAAAATTGACTTAAAACAGAAAAAAAAATATTTAAAAACAACGATACAATTTAATATGCCATGCTATACCTTTTTGGAAAGCCAGAGATCTCTTCTTTGATTTTCATTTTAAATTAAGTTGTGATAGTTTATAGTTTTTGAAAAATTAATATCCAAACTCGAAATTTTGAAAAAAAAAATTAAAAAAAAATTTCAAACTAATTTTTTTTCAAAATTTTATGTAATTAAGTATAATTTTTGTTTTCAAAATTGAATGCTCTTATTAATTTTCTATAAAAAAACTGAAAACCGGATGCTAAAATGTATCTTAGTTTTTGAGAAATTAAAAAAAAAAGTACTTTTTTCCGAGAAAAAAATTGCCCCTCCTGCCTGGTTTTTTTAACATTATCTAAGATATTTTTATATATATATATATTTATAGTCAATATTAACGGTACCTTCCATATAAATGTTAAAAAAGCGTCACAAAAAATCAAAATTTTCTCGAAAATGACTCCTAAGATTTTGATTAAAATTATTCTGAATACTAAAATGAGTACGGTCAATGATTTACCAAAAACAAAATTTACAATTAGCCATTATTAACAGTACCTACCTCTCAAACAAGATTTTTTTTTATTTTGGACTTTCTCATTATCTGATAACCGGGTTAAATTAATGTTTTTATAAAAAAGATTCTAAAAATTTGAAATCATACTTTATATCGAAATTAAAAAAAAAAATTTTTGATTTAAAAAAAAAATTTATTATTTTTTGAAAATTCAATATTTCAAAAACTGTTTAATGATTTTTTCGAAATTTTATTTTTAAGTCGACATTAATAAATACTAAAAAATACTAAATTAATTTCTAATTAAGTTGATTTTTAATAATATTTCAATTTATTTTCTTGGGTCAATATTTCAAAACATTAATAAAATGGACATTTTAATTGGACTTAATGAATTATTGATTAATGTGGGCCACGCAATTTTATTACTTTCAACTGTTTTTCTTTTTCACGGGAATGACAAAACTGACATGGAAATGACTAAATGCTATCAAAACACTGAAAAAACAACATAGAAATAACCTTAACTTTTGTAAAACAATATTATAAAATCTTCTAAACCTAAGTGGGCTTTAGGCCTTCTTATGAATTTATTCCTTGTAAAGATTAGAAGATTTCAATCGAAAAAGGTCACGAAAAAGGAATAATAAATATTATAAAATACATTTGAATTAAGTTTTTTGTAAACAAGAAATGGAACGTAAGAAATTTCAGTTATGTGCTATTAAAATAAGGAAGCTTATCTTGCTCTTAGAACTTTTCCTTGATACAAAAGGAAGCTTAACGAATCACGTTTTTTCGATTATTTAACATGGATGTGCAGTAGATAAGAGATTGTACTTTTTTATAATTTTTCTGGCAACAGCGTTTTTGAATTACCTTTTAATTCGTTAACATAGTTAAAGTTAGACCTTTTCTTCTTTTTAGTCCAATCAACGAAGGAGAAAAATAAATGAAATAAATCGTGTAGTCTGGGTTATTTTTTAAGTGGTAGGGGTGACCCTCAGGTCCAACATACCAAAAGTTCACAGCCCAGGGCCGCGAGCTCGAGCAAGGAGAGGGGGTTAAAGGTCCCCCTTTTTAGTTTTTCGCGAATATTTCGAAAACCAAGGGCTTAAGTGAAAAAGTCTGCACTGAGGAATTAAAGTAAATTAAATTTCCCACAAAAAATGTCATAAATATATTTTCGCTTGGAGCAACACTAAGGAAGATGCGGGGTGGAGAAATTTCAAGAAATTTAAAAAATCGGTCGTTAGCCTACAAAATTTAGTGTTTATAAGTGCAATTGTATTTCATTGCTTATGGCACGGAATTTCCAAATTCACCAACAAAATAAGAAAAGCATCAGAAAATAAAAGAAAACTATTCAAAAATCAAATTCGACAAAAAAATCGATGAAATTGATAAAAACATATTTAAATACCTATTGAAAACAATTCCGAATCAAAAGGACAAAAAGTAAACAAAAGATCAACACAATGAAAACATTGCATTTCAGCTGTGTTTGAAAGATTAACTGTTTGAACTCATATCAAAGAGATGAGTTGGAAAACGTTACAAAAAGTTACTTTCTGACACTCTTATTTTGAATTTGGGATAGATACAACTTTGAAGTCGTCAAGGACTTTGTCTACCTGGGCTCCACTGTAACATCGCAAAATGACATCAGCGCAGAGATCAAACGAAGAATTACTCTTGCCAATCGCTGTTTCTTCGGGCTAAGAAGGCATGTGAGTAATAAAGCCCTCTCTCAGAGAACTAACGAGACCTTATATAAGACCCTAATCATCCCGGTCCTGCTATATGGGGCAGAGGCATGGACCCTGTCAAAAACGGATGAGAATCTGCTTGGGTGCTTTGAAAGGAAGATTCTTCGGGTGATTTTCGGTCCAGTCTGTATCGATGGAGTATGGAGGAGAAGATTTAACAACGAGCTTTACGGGCTTTACAGCGACGTCGACCTGGTCAAGAAGCTGAAAATTCAGCGGTTGAGATGGCTGGGACACGTGGAGCGTATGGACACCGACGCACCAGCCCGACGAGTCTTCGAATCTACCCCTGACGATCTGCGCAGCAGAGGAAGACCCCACCTTAGGTGGCGCATACAGGTGGAAAACGACCTCAACCAACTTGGAGTGCGTAACTGGAGGCAGCTAGCTAGGGACCGAGATGGCTGGAGGGGCTTGTTGGTTGAGGCCGTAGTCCATCCTGGGCTGTGAGCGCCATCTAAAGTAAAGTAAAGTAAGTAAGTAAGCTTCAAAAACCAATTTACAATAATATTAGTATTAGAGAACATAGGAAAATAGTTACTTTTGAAATAATATTTAATAGATATTTTAAACAGAAGACAAATTATTTGGATTTATGTAATAGTCTATTGCACTTACTTCTTTTATCGAATTTGTATTTTTTAAATTTACATTTTTTTAGTCAATTTAATAAGATAATTTAAAATAATTCTTTATAACGGAAAAATAAATTAGAAACACCACTTGAACAACAAAATTAAAACCTAGTATCACAGTCTTTCACAGATTAAATAATGGCAACACTGTATATCGAGCTTATGTTGTCTAAGTCTTCCTGATGGTTCATAGTTTTTGTCATTTTTTGTTGTATGCGAAGACTTTCCAATGTGTAGCGGGTGGTGGTGCGGTTTTCTCTGTCCAGTATTGTTCCCTTGTCGAAATCTGCATTGTGATCGTTGTCTATCATATGCTGTGAGAGTGCTATAGCTGTTCTCTTCTTTCTAATATCAGCTTCATGCTCTGACAATCTCACAGCTAGTTTACGCTTAGTCGTACCCACGATATACAGATACAAGGTATGCTTATTGAATACACCCAAGTCGCCATCTTGGCATTGTTAGACGTCACAATCATCTTTGAGTATTATATTCTTTTTTAAATGAAGACTATAATTTAGGATTTTGCATTCAAACAAGTTCTTTTTAAGTGATAGGAACTGTGAAAATAAAAAGACGAATAAAAACAATCCAATGAAATGGAATTATCTTTTTGCTCTCCGAAGAAAACCAGATGATTGTGACGTCATACAGCTAATGCGCATACCTTGTTTTTTGTTCAGTGAAGAAATAGTCAGAACAGAACAGAACAGAACAGAACAGAACAGAACAGAACAGAACAGAACAGAACAGAACAGAACAGAACAGAACAGAACAGAACAACAACTGATTTTGACATTTCTCACAAATCTCTGTTCTAATCTGTTGTAAGTTGTTCTATCTCAAAAGCAAGTACAGAAAATCCTGCTATAAACTGTTCCAAACAGTCTCACTGAACAGCAAGTCAGAACAGTTTAGAACAGAAATTTTCTCACTGAACAGTAAAAACCTGTTCTTTTCTGTTCTAAACTGTTCCAAACTGTTCGGAACAGCCTCACTGAACACTCCTATTGTGTTGTTCTGTTTTTTGTGTCGGTGGTTTTGTGTTTGTAAAAATTGTGTTTAACGTAAAATTAGCTTTGTGTGCGAATGTTGTTTTTTCTCTGTATATTGGTATTATTTTGTTAAGAGAGTGGTTGTCGGTTAAATGTGGTATGTATGTTAAAGAGTAGAATCTAGGGTTGCCAGATTTTCCTCTTGGTGTTTTTTCCTGGTCGTTTATATTTTGCATTTGGTGGAGTTTGTTATTGATGAATTCTTTGATTATTGTATTAGGGTAGTTGTTCATTTGTAAAATTGTTTTTATTTTTGTGATATTTTCATTATGGTATATATCGTCACTTATTTCCAGTACTTTATTGATCAGAATATTTGCGGTGTTTATTTTATTATTCATTGGCTGGGAAGACATGAAGTTAATGATTCTTCCTGATGACATCGGTTTGGTATACCAGTCAAAAGAAATGATGTTGCTGTTTCTTAGCAGCTTTAGATCGAGAAATCTATCTGATTTAATTGATAAATGGGCTGGAACTCGTAAAAAAGTACCAGCATATCAAGGTCGTCTACCAAAATACGTAAAAAAAATCGATGTAATTAGAAAAAATCATATTTTTTGTAGGAAAAGCGTTAGAAACGGGAACTCCTCGGATTATATTGTAAGACATTAGTTCTATCTGATTAAATTGATAAATGAGCTGGAACTCGTAAAAAATTACCAGCATATCAAGATCGTTTACCAAAACACGTGCAAAAAACGATCTTAATAGAAGAAATCATATTTTTTTTTTAGAAAAGCGTTAGAAATGGGAACTCCTTGGATTATATTGTAAAAACATTAAGTCTTTCTGATTTAATTTATAAATGAGCTGGAATTCGTAAAAAAATGCCAGCTTATCAATGTAGTGAGAAAAATTCTAGAAAGTTGGTGTTAAACAATTAGAAAAATATTATATATATATGAAATGTATTAGAAAGGAAAATTCTTTGAATTATACTCCAGACACATTGTACGTATGTTTGTGCATCGATAAACCGGATTGATTTTCCGTGATATCTGAAATTCTGTAGTTTTTTCCATAACAATTTTTTTTTTAATTAAAATTAATTTTTTTTAGGCCCTAATGTAACGGAACTATTTTTTTTTTAGGAATAAGGATTTCCTAAGGGATGTTTTTTACATCTAAAAAAAATATTTTCATTTGAGATTTCAACAATTGATATGCTACGCGAAGTTAGCATATCATTTTTTAAAATCCGTTTTTACGGTGAAATCGAACAGAACTATTTTGGAAAACTATCAGGAACTATATAACTATGGTGCATGCGACCAGAACTCCAAAAAAAAGATGAAAATGCCCTTTCAATACTTCATACTACTACTGAAAAACTTCTGAGTCTTTTTTAAATGACAATTTCGTCTACCGGACAGATACTCATCGAAACCGGATTATCGCCATTATACCTCACCTGTCTTAAGCTGCATTTTAACTACATCATCAAACTTATGTACAGCCAAACTGAAAAAATTGCAAGAAAGATTGCAGTCTCTATTATAAGGTCACAAAGTTCATGGGTTGAAGAATGGAAAAATTTAGCAGACATCTGTGGTCTCTTTCAATCTAACTTTGTTAATATGGCAGAGTGGAGGCCATTTCTATTAAATCTACTTGAAAACCTCCACTCTCAAGTAAGAGAAGACAGTGTGGAGCAGGCTAGAAGCATAGGGAAGGAAACCTACATATTCTAAACTCCAGTACGATCAAAATGAAGGAAACTATTTTAGGGATAGCTTCAGCACCTTAACGATATCGTGGATATTTCGAACAAGAGGGGAATTATTACTGCTTAATTTCATACCGCACCGTAGCGACCTAACACTTAGCTGCTCTTTGTGCAACACTAACTAAAGTTAGTTGCATCTCTGGCAGAGATGCAACTAATATGGCAACAATCCTACTTCGAACAAACACAACTCTTCGCAACTTTAAATGGAACAGACTGGAAAGAGCTATCGCAGTTTATTAAAATGGCACTTATAGAAAAAGAATAATAACAGAAGATTTTTAAATTGAAAATGTATAAAAAGTTCAATTTTACAAAATTCGAATATTATGTATTTAATTCAAGGCTGTCATCTGGCTGACGGTCCTTTTGGCCATGACTCAATAGATTTAAGTTTAAAATCAACACTTGCTTTTGTAAATTCCATTAGGATTAATTAATAAATCTGAATCTAATCTAAAATCTAAGGAATAGGTACTTCGTAGAAAAAAAATTATAGGTGTATAAAACTTGTTGAAATTTTTTTGCTCTAATTTGTTCTAGAATTTTTATTAACCGTTAGGGAGATGTTAGGGAAAAACTAAAAATAGGATACTCTTAGGCGCCTTGACTCTGAGAGTATAAATTATTTAAGAAAATGATACAAAAGGTGCTTACAAATATTGTGTACTGTGAGCCGTTTTCGAGATATTGGTTAAAACAAGTTTTTCAAAATGGGGGCTAACGTACAAGACTTAGAGCTGCGCCTTTTTTAGTATAGGTACTCAGAAACGGTACATCTGATTACAAAATTTGATTTGTATAATTTTTGCATTATGAAAAAGCTTTTTTGCCTCAGCCGACTGGCTTATATGTTAGTAACAATTTAATGACTTTGATGGCTAGAATCTAGGATGGTTTGGTAGGTAGGTTTGTTCGTGTACTGTCCGGACTAAAACTGGCAAATTGTAAAATTTTGTAAAATTCTCATATCCAAACGTACACGAACGCTTTGAACCAAAAATGTCTGCCAGATTTTAAACGTCACAAAAGAAAAAGTAAACAAAACCACAACATTTGAATATATCTACCCAACGTCTTAATTAAAATTGAAGTAAACAAACTAAATTGAATTTAACACTTTCTTTCAATTTTTTTCAGTGGTAAATCAAAAAATGTAAGATGAAAACAAAGAAAAAAAATTCACTTCTAAAAAAAAAAACTAACTATATTTTTGTTGTTGTTCTTTTACTTCCCACTGGCTTTTGACAGGGCTCGCAGCTATATGAGCTACAACATTTTAGTATTAACGTTTCTAACTTGATGTTCCTAACACAAACAAATCTTTTCAATATTACTTACCATTCAATAACAGGGCCCCTCAAAGTTTTCTTCGTCCTAAATCCAGAATGAAAAAGAAAATGGGAAGCTAATTGCACACCTAACAATGAGAGTTCTTCCGCTGCTAAGGTCTGGAATTTATAAAAGTATTAAATGAAAATATATTAATTAAATAAAGTGAATTTTATTAAATAATATTTTTTTTTATTTCTTTATCTTTGTTCACTGTTATATGATTGTTTGTTTTCTTTTCCCGGTAATTTCAAGCAACAATTGTCGTTTTCCTTTTGCAACCAGGGATTTTAATTCGAGATTTCTGATTTTTCGTACCAAAAGGAACGCAAAACCGATCTGATTTTGTAATAGAGCTCATTACCAAATAGTTACATATCCCTCTCTCGTTTTTTCACCACCGTAAAAATCATCACTTTGTGGGAACTGAAAATTGTTTTTTTTTTTTAAAGCATGCCTTTAATTTTTATGATATAAGGTTTGTTCCTTTACTTCGAAACTGTGATTTTCTGTGCATTATAGTGCCATTTTATTATATTTTTTTTGTACGAACTCTGACAGCAAATCACAGAGTTTCAAAGTAAAGGAACTAGGCTAAAAAAAAAAATTAAAAAAAGGCAATATTTTTATTAAAAATAGTACGTTACTGATACGAAACGAAATTTTCGTTGGTCTCCAACATGATAACGAAATGCTTACGAACACCACAACGAAAAAATACCCCATGAAAGTGTCACCATTTGCAAAAACAAAAAACACAAACGCATAAAAAAACGCGGTGTAAAAAAAAAACCAAAAACGTTTAGTTTGAGTCGAGACAAGAAAAAAATCGTATTAGAGGGAGGTCTATTTCCCCCCGTTTAGGCGGGAGGGGCAATTTTCTAAAAAAAAAAATCGACTAGAAATAGAAAGGAGATCATTAAAAAGAACGGCAACACTTACATTCTCAAAAATTGAAAAACATTTAGGAACCTGAGTTTTAGTGAAAACAAAATATGTACTACTTAATAACGTAAAATTTTGAACAAAAATAGTTATAAAACATTTTTAACATTGGAAATGTTTAATAGATCGTTTTGAGAGAGTTGTGGTGTTACCAAAATGGTTAAATGAAATAAATTCAATAAATCAGAAATGAACTCCAGCGTGTAGGGGCATAACTACAAAATTTTTGGTTGGTGTTACCAAAGAAATGACCGAAATAATTGAAATGAACACATGAATTTAGAATATGAAAAATGAACTCCAGCGTATAGGGGGACAACTATCAAATTTTTTGTTGGTGTTACTTAAGAATTACTAGAATGATAAAAATAAACAAACGGACACAAGCGATGAATTACAGCAGGCGTAAGTACACGGGGGAAAACAAAGAAAAGTAGATAAAGTAAAGTTGTTCGTCCATACAAATTTGTATGGGAAATGCATGGCTTTAGAGGCACGGGTTAATGACCTCGGACAAAAATTTTTTTGGTCAATACATTTTGCGTAGCGCATAAACTTTCGATTTTGGGGGTGGCCGATTCAAGAAAAAAAGTTTGGGAGATAACGGACACCCTAATGTACATCTGCATAATTATGGAGGTAGATAAGTAGTGAAAATAAAAATGATATCTATCAATATTGGTATGTAATATGTAGGACAACCAAAAATATACTTTACTAAAACGAGACTATGGTTATCCGTTTTAAATTAAATACTGTCTGTAAGCGCCATTTGTTGGCCATATTTTTGCATGTTTCTTCGAAAATGCATATTTTTGTATATTTATACGTTTAACGTTCATGTTTTGGCATATTTTTCATAAAAATCAAAATTTGTTCAGTATCTTCTAATGTTTATTAAATAAATAGTAAACGTCTATAGGATAGGCATTACCAAAAAATTAAAACCTAACTTCAGGTATGTCTAAAAAATTCACATTACAGAAATTTGGGTTGGAATTTTTTTTCGTCATTTTGACAGATTGGGTGAGGTCACGATATACAGATACAAGGTATGCTCATTACATACATCCAAGTCGCTATGTTGGCATTTTTATGACGTCATCATCATCTTTAAGTATTATTTTCTTTTTTAAATGCAGACTATAATTTAAAATTTAGCATTTAATCAAATTATTTTTAATTGAAAGGGACTGTGAAAATAAAAAAAAAAAAAACAAATAAAAACCATCCAATGAAATGGAATTATCTTTTTGCTCTCCGAAGAAAACCAGATGATTGTGATGTCATACAGCTAATGAGCATACCTTGTTTCTGTTTATCGTAGGGTGAGGTATGTAAAAATGTAGTAGCATGAAGGAGAAGTGAAAATTTCAAGACATTTTCAGGATGAACAGTGACGCTTTGGTTTTACAACCGATTAGTGATAACAATAAGCTATGATGGTAATCGATGTAACCGAAATTAATTATTGAAAGTAAAAACATCGATATTTCAGAATCGAAAGTTCACAAAAATGTCTGTTGTTTTCTATCAAGCTATGTGTTCTTTCAATAAAAAAGTTATGTGAAAATATGTAATTTTATGTTTGACTTGAGGTATTCTAAAAAATTGACAAAAAGTTCATTACCTTTTCATGGAAAAGGATATTTTCAATACCCAAAGGAGTTTATGGACAGTTCAGCAAAGAGGGTGGGTAACAACTAGTTATAAATAAGGTACAAGTTACAAATTATGTTAATATCTACTTTTTAACCAAGACAAATGTTTACACCAAAGTTAATCTAAGAATGTGTTTTAATAAAACGAGTGTGACTTTTAACAGCCAATTGGTAAAAACGACAACCTAGGTTGGCGACTCCAACAATTCACAAGAGGTTTCAATACAAACAATCGATAACAAGTATGAAATGCACATCCATTCTTCGTGCTTAGGTTAGACCTTTTGCTTTGTTAAAAGTACTTAGTTGTTGTTGCATTAAACATGTAAATCGTTTAGTCGTGTTTTTTTTATAAAATTCCTCTTGGGTTTGTTTGGGGACAAAATAAGTGGTGTGGTAAAATCACTTTTGGGGTTGTGGTCGTATATTTTATGAGTTACTGAAAAAGGAAATGTATTGTTAGATTTTTGTTGATGTCATTTGCATGTAACTTAGCTTTATAGGAAAAATTTCTATATTTGTACAAAACACATTTAGTAATTTATACCTCTGTAAATGATATTTTATAACTTATAATGTTATTGCAACAATAATCTCAATTTTGTAATAAGTGATCAAATCGATTGTTTTTTATTAATTGAAATAATGAAGAATTAAAGGGTATTTCCCCCCAAATTTGGAAAAACATCGATAGTATACTTTTACGACTTAAATCAAAACTACGTTTTGATGTGAAATTTTACGTATTTAGTCTTTAAAATAGAAAAGGAAGAAGTATTTCTTTCGTTTTCAAGTATCGATTTCGAAAAATACCGATGTTTTGGTTCGATAAATTTTGGTGTCGATTTATCACTGAGTATTTTTCAATATCGCTCATACCTAAAATCAAAGCATTTTGCGAGGAACTTTTAAAATTTATATTATATGTTTTAACATTGCTTTTCATTGTTAGATAGGGTATACATTTTAACATGAAGTGATTAGAAACCTTTTTTAATTCTTATTAATTATTATTACTGTTTATTTTCCAATAAATCCACCGCAGAGACTCTGAATGTCAAAATAACGAAACACGTCTCACGAATGTACAAAAAAGAATCGTGTAATCACGAGAATACGTACCTGTCAAAACGACGAATGGCGAAACGAACGAAAAAAAGCATCGTGTAATCGGGATCATAGTGAGTAAATCTTAATGAAAAATGAAGAGGAAAGCAATAAAAATGAAGGCTACAACGACAAGAAACCTCCACTTAAGTGCCACTCTCTTCAACTGTAAAACTATGCCTTAATGTGCCGTATATTTGATCGTGTCAGTAAGTCTTAATAAAAATTAAGAGGAGAGGTTCGTGTGAAAATGCGTGTTTTATGAACATATATGTATGTACATATAACGTAGGCACGCAGGTATCCGGAAAGGTTTGTGAAGTTGTAATCCTATTTGCAATAAGTACAAATGCAACAATAACTCAACGTACTCGTATTCTTTTTTTAAAGAGAACACATCGAAAGTCCACCTACGAATAATAAAAAAAACCGTGCGTCTTACTTAGGCCTTCGGCAGAAAACTGTAGGTCCCCTCCATTCCAGCTAATAACACGCACTCTGGTTCTACAACAGCTGTCGCGCCACCAAATTTATTTTATTTTACTGCGAAGAGATCTCGTCACGCTGACGTTTCGTTGTTTAGTCGTATTAGTCGTAAAACCGCCTTACAGCGACCTTATTTCATTTCCATAATAAAATATGGGCGCGTTTGTGAAAAGAAATAAGACTGTCCGGCCTTTTTTTTCAATCGCGACCGATTTCTTTTTTAATTAAAATGAAATAAGGCCGCGCGGCCTAAAATTTAAGAAAGGTACTATTGAGCCCCTATTATGATTCGCGAGAATCGCCGCCGAGTCAAACGTTCGACTGAGAAGTTTCTTCACCATACATTGGGATTTGATTATATTTTTATATATATGTACTTGTTTCACTGAAAATATACATAAAAACTGTGGCAACACTTTTAAGAGTTAAGGTTGTTAAAGGAAATGTCCTGTAAGACTAGACACGCACTTACGATTTAAAGTCGTTGCGATTAGAAAGTCGCGACCGCAACAAATTTTTGCTGTGCGCGCACTTGCGATTTTTAGTCGCGAACGAGTGCAACATACGTTTTTTAATGGTTGTGCACGCACTTGCGATTTAAAGTCGTTGCGATTAAAAATGGAACCTGTTTTATTTCTTTTAAGCGCCACGATTTTCAGTCGCATGTGCATGCGTTCACTTTTAAAACCATTTGTCTCATTTTTTGCGACCAAAAAATCGTGGGACTGACAATAGCAAGTGCGTGCATGTTTATTTCTTTCCGCGACTACAATTTTTAAATCGCAGAAATTTAAATCGTAAATGCGGTCACAAACATGCAATTGCATTTGTTTAATTTTATTTTGCGACAGTCCAGTCGCTCGAAAAATGGAATATATCTCAGTATTTTAAGCGTCGCGATTTCTTGTTTTAAGCGCGTGCTTAGCCTTAGTACACTACTGTCCTTCGTTTAAATGAAATGTTTTTGTTAAGTTGCATGAGTGGTCGAGTTTTGTTTACATTTTATTTATTTTGTATTTTACCTGTACAATCATAGAACATTAATATGAAGCAAAACTTACCGGTTTTTCCTGCTTTATAGGTGGGACAATTGAACTAACTAAACTTTTAATAAAATTAAAAAATTCAACAGAAAAAATGCTCTTCGAATGTAAGAATCTTATGTTTTGAGTTCTGAAAAAAAAGTTAATTTAAAAAATTACCTATCCTAATATTTTTAAGAATTACCTAACACTAATTTCGATCGCTTTTGGCATAGGCAGGATAAAATTAGAACTTTCGGCTAGAGAAAGCTGTTCTACACATTGAGTAATTTGAACAGGTTTTTGGTCACATCTTGTGTAAAAAAGCATGTAGGCATTCCACCAACGTTTTTGTCTTCTATATTGCATGCGCTTCAAATTATTGTCGTATATTTCACCCATGTATTCACCTCCAAAACATTGAACTTTCATTTCCTCGTCCTCGTTCATTTTGCATTCCGTGACTTCATTATCATCGAATTTATACCATTGCTCTTTTCCAATTTTTTCATCTCTGTTAACATAAATTTAGAATAATAAAAATTTTAAAATAGTGAATACTTTGCATTTTAATATAAACATTACTTATATAAAATATAGCTGAAATAATGCCCTCCTGAAGCTTGTCCACTATGTACAATTATTCCAGTTAGTTCGTATTTGGTTGTTTCGGTGTGATCGTATGAATTTTCAACAAATTCAACAACTTCTCCGTCCAATTTTGCCAACCCAAAAACTTAAAATTTTCAAAATTATTTATCAATATTATTGCTTTGAAAATCTACAATGCAGCAGGCTCAAAATTAATTTTGAATTAAATTTTGTCGTAATAATAATATGTGATCAATTTTGAAGCAAGTAAACACGTCTAATAGGTAGAAAATAATTCCAGAGCAAGTGTATACAAACACTGTCAACAAAACTTTCTAACATTACCTTCTTAAGAAGAAAAAGTTTCTTTGACATAAATCAGGTTCGTTCGTATACTTTCCAGACTAAAAAAGAAAAATTGTCAAATTTTGAGGAGTAACGATGAAATTCTCTTCTCAAAGAGAAGGGAAACTTTCCAAAAGTACACGAACGCTTTTAATCAAAAAATACCTACCAATTTTCAAACATCACCAAAAAGTAAACAAAAAAGTCTTCATCGAGAAAAATTAAATAAAACCACAACATTGGAATACATTTTGCGAAAATCTAAATTAAAATTGATGCATTAAAAATTAAATTGAATCTAGCACTTTCTGTCAATTTTTTTCCTGAATAAAGGTTTTCACATGGAAAAAAACCCAACAGTTTTGAAACTTGGCAAACTTATTAAGAGAGGCATAGGAAAGTGCACCATGGTGCATATTCACAGATGTTGTTTAAGCTGTTGCTAAGTCCAGTTTATGAAAAACTTCATCAGATAAACTCCAGATTTGCTTAGCAACAGCTTAAACAACATCTATGAACATGCCCTCATGTGACAGTTTTTGAAAATTAAATTTTCAAATTCAAAATTAAAAAAAAAAACATTAAAAAAATGTGTTCAAATCAGTTACTGATTTTGTTCAAAATTTTACGTAATTAAGTTGTATTTTTGTGTTTAATATTCAATGCTCCTATAAATTTTGAAAAAAACTGGTTTGAACCCTTTTTTTGTCATAATTTTTTCAAAATTTTGATTTTGGAAATATTTTTTTAAAAACTATTACCTGAAACAATTTGAATTAAAAATAAAATATAAACGGACTTCCAGCTTTAAAAAAGTACCTATATAGCGCGACATTGTTAGTGTTGCCGTTGTTTTTCAATCATCTTTTTTCTATTTCTACTCTACCGATTAAATTATTTTGAAAGCCGTTATTTTTATGAAGAAAAATGTCATAATATTTTTTGTATTAAATTTTCTAAGCTACAATTTCGCCAACATTTTTTTCTAAAGAAGGCACCGTTAGGGAGATATTCCTGAAAAACCATTTTTGGGGGCCTTTAACCCCCCGTAAAATTTTTAGCGGTGCCCCTATCGATGGGGACTTTTTACAGTTCCTTAAGAACACCATCAGGAGGCTGTATACGAAAATCCAGCTTTCCGGTGCTATTTCTGGAATTTTGCTGTTTTTACCATAGAAGAAGAAATAAGAGGAACTGGCATATCGTGGAAAAATTGAGGCTTTTTTCAAATGCATTCACACATGGTCGGCGTGAAGTTAGACGGTTAAAAGCTGGGGCGCCCAAATGATTTTTAGGTATATTTCTTTTCGGTCAGGAAAGTATTTTTTCTCCATACGGCTTCACGAGCACGTTCACGAGGTGAACAGAAATGTAGCTGGTAAAACTAGATTACGAATTTTATCTTCTCAGAAGTACTTAGGCAACTTTAAAGAAACACGGCAGTTGTTAATGAAACTGTTAAAAAAAAATTTGGATTATTTATATTTCCGATTAAATAAATAATTGAATAAAATGCATACTTTTTTTTGTTTTAATTGTGATAAAATTAAAAGTGAACATAATAACATAAACTTAAATCGTTGAAAAATAACTCTGCACTACGGGCGCTCAACGGATTTGATCTGACCAACTAAAACTAATACGTCACTGGACGAGAATTTCTAATTTTGACAGGAGAAGTATATTTTAGGAGTGTATTTTAATTTTAAACTAATTTGCTTTTTTATAGCAAAATTCCACGAAATATCATTATTCAAGTATTCTAGGAAAATGTATTCATCTAAAAAACATAAATTTATGTAACATGAGACAAAATATACTTATGAAAAGAAAACTTTATGCACTCCTTATTATATGCGTTTTTACAAGATTTCACACAGCACCGCATGTTGTTTTATGTTGTTTTTATCGAATGTTTTAAATATTCACCTTGTTTCACGTTATTTTTAGTTTGATTATTTTTATTTTACTTTTTTTACGCACTTATAAATCTCATACACGTTTTAAGACTCACAGCTGTGTCTAATTTGTTTTTTTTTTTTAATTTTTTTTATTTCTTTCGGCCTAACTCACGTATACTGTATATGTGATATACAATAGTTCTGTTGGGGTGTGGTTCGGAAAGAAAAAATCAAGTGAATAAAAACGAAATCAGTAAGTTTGAGTTTTGTATGGTTTATTTAACAGGTCTTACCTCTGAGATGGGTTGTATAAAAGTGAACAATTTTAGTAAGTCAAAAAGGGAAATGGGTTCTGCGGGAAATTTGATGGGAATTTTTATGATTTTTAAAGGAAGTTGACTCGAATGCCATCTAGACTTTCGTGGGAAAATCTCACCTAAACATTGCCGGCCGCCTTGCAGGATACCTGCAAAACATTCGTATGCTAGGCCTTAGTTACAATTTCTTATGGAGTTGGAGAACCTTATTAAAGAGGGGTTCTACTCACTCTTTTGGGAAGGAAATGTTAGTAAGGGAAAAGGGAATACAATATTTCATGGGTAAATATACATTTTAAGTATTAATAAATTCAATTTTAAATCAATATAAATTTTAAATGCGTACAATTTTTGGAAAACAGTGCATGGAAAAATAAACTCATACTCAATGAATCTAAAGTATAATAAATTTAAAGTTATTCGGTGCTTGAAAGTGCATTCTCCTCCTCATCCCTTAGTAAGATACAAAGCTTTACGATAGGGCGTTTCAAAATACCGTTTTGAGTCTTAACATCTGCTACCCGAACTCTTCCATCTGAACCTGTGTATAGTTTTACTATTCGGCCTAAACGCCATTCATTAGGAGATACATTCTCTTCACGGATAACAACGAGATCGTTTATAGCTATATCGCGTTTTGAATATTTCCATTTATATCTTTTTTGGAGCTCTTTAAGATATTCTTCCTTCCATCGAAGGCAGAAGTTATGATGAAGAATTTGTACTCTTTTCCATCGATCGCTTAGGCTAGGCGACATAGAACTCATATCGGGTTCCGGTGGAGCCAAAAGGGGTCCTCCTCGAAGGAAATGACCAGGAGTCAAAGGTAAAATGTCGTTGAGATTATCTGTCAAGGGTATAAGCGGTCGAGAGTTCAAACAAGATTCGATTCGTGAGAGGAGCGTTGAAAACTCCTCAAAAGTAAATTTATTATCACCTGCAATTTTGCGAAAATGGATTTTAAAACTTTTAACGCCCGCTTCCCACAATCCGCCCATGTGGGGGGCACCGGGAGGTATAAATTTCCATTTAACTCCTTGAAATTGATATTTATCAGATACATTTTGGGCAAATGTTTTTATAAAAAGTTTGAAATCATTCGCTAGGACTTTACTAGCTCCGACAAAATTAGTTCCATTGTCGGAAAAGATCGTGCTTGGGAGCCCACGACGAGAAACGAAACGGGAAAAGGCTGCTAAAAAGGCGGCAGTGGAGAGATCACTTGTGGGTTCTAAGTGGATTGCCTTAGTCGCAAAACAGACAAATAAACACAAGTAACCCTTTGAGACGCGACAGTTACGTGCAGCGAAGCTTTTTATTGCAAATGGGCCAGCAAAATCGATGCCGGTATTCATAAAGGGAAGTGAAAGTTCGGTTCTTTCCTTGGGTAGAGCAGCCATTATTTGAGAAGCCATTTTCCGTTTATAAATTTTACAAACGGGACATTTGTTTATTTTATGTTTTACTAGGTTTTTAAGTTTTGGAATCCATATCTCGGATCGGATCAATCGTACAACGAGTTGGTTTCCTCCATGAAGAGTGACTTTGTGAACAAAGTCTACATAGAGATTTGTATAAGTTGAGTAATAGGGTAAGATAATAGGGTATCTTTCATTATACGAAAGAGTTGAGGAAGCAAGTCTTCCATTCACTCGCATTATCTTGTCAGAGTCTAAATATGGATTGAGAGTCAAAATGCTACTTTTCTTCGAAATGGGTTGATTTTGGCAGAGCGCTATGTACTCATTCGGAAAATAGAGATGTTGGATTAAGCGAATTAGAAGGGTTTTCGTATACGAAATTTCTTGTTGAGACAAAAGAAAATCAGTATTTTGAATGGGGTTTGGTAATTTGGGTCTGGAATTTCGAATAAATCTGAAAACATAAGACATAACCCGAATCATTCTTGCCCAAGAAGAAAATCTTCCTATAACTCCTTGAATATCTGGGAAAAGGATGGTCGAATAAGTTTGAATAGGGCGAGCTTCTAAATCATCTTCAATAGGGATATTGGGATTAGAATAAGGCCATGAATTTTGTGGTTCAGATAGCCAACCGGGACCATGCCACCATAATTGCTTATAAAGAAGTTCAAATGGGGTCAAGCCTCTGGTTGCAAGATCCGCCGGGTTATCTGCAGACCGAATATGTAGCCATTCAATGTTTCCAACATTTTGATTAATTTGAGAAACTCTATTTCCAACAAAAGTTTTCCACATATGTGGAGGTTTCTTTAGCCAAGCAAGAACGATAGAGCTGTCAGTCCATAAAAACATCTTTTGAATCGGGTACTTAAGTTGGGGGATAATTTTCTTAACAAGTTTTGAGAGTAGTACGGATGCACAAAGCTCTAACCTTGGAACAGTTATTTGTTTGAGTGGAGCGACCTTAGTTTTGGCACACAGAAGATAACATGAAAAGTTGTTTTCTTCATGGGTTACTCGGACATATAATGCAGCGGAATAGGCGCGCTCAGAAGAATCACTAAATCCGTGTAGCTGAATTGAAACTGATGGATCGTATCCAATCCATCGAGGAATTCGAATGTTTCGGATGTCAGGAAGGGTTGACACGAAATTCTTCCAGGCTTGACACGTTAGGGGCTTTAAGGGTGAGTCCCAGGACGTCCCATCTCGCCAAATCATTTGCATTATAATCTTAGCTGTTATGAGAATCGGGGCAAGCCAACCGGCTGGGTCGAACAATTTTGCAATAGCTGAAAGAGCTTGTCTTTTTGTGATACCAGATGCATCTATTTCTTGGAAGTGAGCAATGAGAGAGAATTCGAAACTGTCATTTGTGGCATTCCATTGAATACCTAACATTTTTGCGCAAGATTTTTCTTCGAGTTGAAGAAAATCTTGGTTTAAAAGATCCTCAGAGGAGAATGAATCTAAAAGTTCGGAACAATTCGCAGTCCATTTTCGAAGGGTAAACCCAGCTGATTTTAAAGCTGCCACTAACTCTTGCTGACAGAGCTTAGCTGTCTCAATATGGTGGGAACCAGACAGGGCATCATCTACATAAAACTCATTTCGAATTATGTTCGATGCTAATGGGAACTGAGCTTGAACATCATCAGCTAATTGTTTAAGGGTTCGGATCGCGAGGTAGGGTGCACAATTGATACCAAATGTAACGGTTTGCAGTTCGTAGTCGCAGATGTGGCCGTTTGTAGAATTTCGGAATAAAATTCTTTGAAATGGGGTATGGTCAGAGTGGACATAAATCTGTCGATACATTTTTGTGATATCCGCATTAAAAACATATTTATAGAAACGCCAGTTTATTATTAACGAAATAAGATCTGATTGTAAACTAGGGCCAGTGAAGAGAACGTCGTTTAAACTTTTACCACTTGAAGTTGGACTGGAAGCATTAAATACGATTCGGGTTTTTGTCGTAGTACTTTCAGGTTTTATCACAGCATGGTGGGGTAAGTAATAAGATCTAATGTCATTCACATTTTGAGCTTCGAGCGGAGCTACTATTTTCATGTGGTTGAGAGTTAAATATTCTTCAAGAACATTGTTGTACTCAATCTGAAATCTTGGATTTTTTGATAAAGCATTTTCAGTACGGAGATATTGTTTAAATACTTTTTCTCTTGATAAGCCGAGTGTTGAGGTTTCATCCTTAAAAGGAAGCTTACAAATGTAGCGACCTTCAGCACTGCGAGTTGTGGTTTCTGAGAACAGACTTTCACATATTTCATCTTCAGGAGAAGATTTGGTATCTAAAATTTCTTCCACTTCCCAAAATTTTGAAATTTCTTGATCGAGAGATGTCTCATTGAAGTATGATAAAAGGGTAGAGAAGCATTGCATGGGTCGTGGAGAGAGTGGTCCAGATAATACCCATCCGAAGATTGTGTCTTGGGCGACCAAAGAACCAAAAATATTTGACTTGAGACCACTTCGAATAAGTGATGGGTATATGTCGGCACCAAGAACGAGATCCACCTTTGAGCTTGAGTAGAAGTCAGGATCTGCTAACGGAAAATCGAGGGGTTGTGAAATTTCGGTTTGATTTATGTAGCAGGATGGCAACTCTCCAGTAAGACGCTTTAAAACAATAGCATTTACACTGAAAGTGAAATCTGGCATTTTATTGGATTTGAGTTGAAGAGAACACAGTTTCGAAGCACTAGCAGTGACAACAGCATTTATTCCAGATATGTGAGCTTGAATCGATCTAACCGGAAGCTTAAGTCGCATCTGAGCTTCTTCAGAAATAAAGGTCACTTCAGATCCAGGGTCAAGAAGTGCACGAAGAGTGAATGCTATACCATGATGTTCAATGCTGACTAAAGCGGTAGCCAATATAACGCGGTTTTGGTTGCTGCTATAATATGAATGTAAAAGGGATGAATCAGAAGATAGGGGTTGAGTGGACTGTATAACCGAGTGAGTTGTGTTGGGATCTGAGTTGGAATTGTAATTCGAAAAGTGTGCCTGATTTATAGACAAAGGATGAAGGAGAGAGTGATGGCGTCCTTTGCATTGGATGCAAGTATATTTACTCTTACAATCCTTTTCCAAGTGAGACGTTGCAAGACAATTCGAACAATAATTATTAGATTTAACGGCCTTCATTCTATCATCAATTGTCATTTGTAAGAACTTATTACAAAACCGTAACGGATGGTTTTGATTGCAAAGCTTGCAAGTAAAGGTTGTTTGCTTACTATGATACGATTGATGAGATTTTTCACGAGCTGGCTGAGCTAAATAATTTTTATTGAAAGTTGTTTTGGGTTTGGGTTTAAGACGAATATCTAAAACTGTTTCTAGGACTTGAAAACGATTTGTCAAAAACGTATCCATTTCGGACCATGATGGTATCGTTCGTGGATTTTCTATTGATTGTTCCCATAGCGAGAGGGTTGTATCAGGTAACCGACTTGAACAAAGATAAACGAGAATCGAATCCCAATTAGAGGTATCTACTTTATGAGCTTTGAGAGCAGATAGAGCGTCGTTTATTTCGCGTTGAATGGATTTAATACACGAACTTGATTCTTGAGAAACGGGTGGCAAGTTGAACAAAGATTTAAGCTGACTGTTTACTAAAATGCGCGTATTTTCAAACCGATCCTTAAGGGCTTCCCAAGCGAGGTCAAAACTTTCAGATGTAAGAGGAAATTTACAAACAATGTTGCTTGCTTCACCTCGGGTCTTCGCTCTTAGATGATAAAGCTTTTGCACTGCACATAATTTGGGGTGATTTGCATATACTGCAGTAAACATGTCTCTGAAAGAGGGCCATGTTTGATAAGTACCATAAAATATGTCGGTATCACAAGGAGGGACCTTGAGACATGACATTTCACTTCGAGATTTATTTGCATCCTGGAGTTTATCCGGACCTTCAAGATCATATATTTCATCTTTAGATTTTGTTTGAGATGATTTACCTTTCGGTTGGTTTTCAGAAATTGTTGAAATCTTTTTTGTAAGATCAATCATATAACTCAAACAATCCACAAAAGTATCGGATGATGTTTTATATCTAGCCTTGGCTGACTTTAATTGATCTTCATCTTCCGTGCATTCACTAGAACGAATGCAAAACGAATAACTCTTCTTAACCTCACTCCAAAGATTGTTTAATTCGACTTTATGAGCTTCTAAGGAACTAATTGTAAAATGTGTTGAAGGTTTTCCTTTGAAATCGACGCTAAATTCGACTAGTTGGTCGGAAGACAAAATAAAGTCTTCGAGTGCTATCATGATGAGATAGAAACGTTAACTATTTTAAAAAACCGAATGTGCTGTGAATAATTAATTCGAAAATAATTGTATAGGGAATAATCCAACGAATCAAGAGATATTTTTTCCACTATTAGTATTTAAAATAGATCTGTAAGTTTCGGATTAAGTCAATCTAAAATCGATAAACAAGTACCCTTTAAAAGTATTCAACGAAATGTAGGTGAATTAAGGTAGAATGCGATCCCCATAGATGTATATTTAAAGGTTTTTTTTAATGAAAGGTTGTTTGAATGGATTTTAAGAGTATTTTAAAGAGCATAAAGTTAAAGAAAATCACTCACCGGGTAAGAATATTCGTATAAAATTAGTTTCACTTTATTATAGATATAAATTTTCCAAATTTGGAATTTATTAAGTTTGGTTTTCACAATTCTATTATTATTCTATTTAGTATAGTTATTATATACATATATGAAAATAATTAACGGGATATAGCCAATTAATAAAAACTAACCCGAGTGTTACTTTGCGCGGGAAATCACGTGGGTGAAATTTTCGAGAACCTTTGATAATTTTAACACTTTTTGGTCAATTTCATAAATATTTTAGTGCTTTTAAACGATTTTGGCAATTTATTATTAGATAGGGAATTTTTAATCCACTTTTAATGGATTACGTTTACTTGTAGCGAAAAGTATGGGTAGAAAATATAAACTTGAATTTTTCTTTTTTCCAATCTAAACGATATTCTGACGGTTTTATAAGCCAATTCTGTTTTATTAATATTAAAATCACACTAAAGAATGAGATTGAACAGGCACCTTGCACGCGGCTTTCGTTTTTTTTTTTTTTTTTTTACCTTGAAATTTACAAAGCACAACCGATCGCGAGAAAGAAGAAAAACTAATGAGATTTTACTAAGTTTATTGTACAATGCACTGATCTACATAAACTGTACGCACCTGATAACAAGTTTTGCTGTGGATTAGCGGTCTATCCGCTGATGATGCTGATGATGATCGGTGGATCGATGGTAAAAAAGTTCATTGGTTGCGGTTTCTCTCACTGGGTAGTGGGTAGTGGTTTTTTTTTTTTTTTTTGCCAAAGTTATGTGGATGAATTTTAGCTGTTAGTTGTAATGATCATGTGAGCGTTGCTTTTTGATGAAGTTTTTTAACGACTTATGTGTTGAGGTAGGTTGGGGATGATTTTTGTGTGTATGCTGGATTTTTGATAAATTCGGATGAAGTGAAAATCTGATGTTTTGTGTGTATGTGTTAAATAAATGAGATGATGGGATGTGATGTGAGATTGATGAATGCGAAGGGATTTTTGGATGTTGAGATGAAATCCAAATTAATCTTTGCAATCTTAAAGATTTATTTTATAATGATGGGGTATAGATTTGGATGAATTCTCCTTGATTATTTCTTATAATTTCTCTCTGAGTTGGGGTAGAAATTATACGGCTCGATGGACCAAATGTTGGGGTGTGGTTCGGAAAGAAAAAATCAAGTGAATAAAAACGAAATCAGTAAGTTTGAGTTTTGTATGGTTTATTTAACAGGTCTTACCTCTGAGATGGGTTGTATAAAAGTGAACAATTTTAGTAAGTCAAAAAGGGAAATGGGTTCTGCGGGAAATTTGATGGGAATTTTTATGATTTTTAAAGGAAGTTGACTCGAATGCCATCTAGACTTTCGTGGGAAAATCTCACCTAAACAAGTTCCTTTACTTCTTTTTCAATGGTTTTTATGTCTAATATGACTGGACTATAATGTACAGGCAATTAATTCTGTGCGAAAAAAGATCGGCTTCAATTATCGATTTCGCTAATCAATTATCATTTTCGCTCATCGAACAGCGTACCGCAGAACGAAAAGCAGAACGAAATTTTTCGTTTGTGGTTTCGTTGTGTCATTTTTGTATGGGATTTTTCGTTTTGCTTCAGCAGCATACTAGGCTTTAAATAATGCCTCTGTTTGGTAACGTGAAACTTTCACCAAGTTTTCACTTGGGTTTTTTAGCAATGGGTTTTGACAGTAAAATGTGAAAATTTGTGAAAATTTTCAATAAATTTATTAATATTAAAATTGAGCACACTTTTCGATTGGGAATTCGGAAGAATTGTCCGATTCGGAATTTTTACCAAAAAAACACACAAACGGGGCACAATTCTATCCTGAAGTATTTGTGAAACCTTACATGCAGCCGCGCAAAAGTTAAATGTTAAAATGTCCGAGACCAACATGGACGAGTACGATGTAAAACGGAGATTAATATTAAACTCGTATCTTCAATATTTTCCATTTGGAATTTATTTATTTGAAATTTGTTTGCTTTATATAACTCGAATTGGTATTTATTTCACAAATTTGCCTAATAATCGTTCCTTTCAAATTTAAACTTGAAATTGCTATTTACCTAGAATGACACTTCACAACTTTGACAACTTTTGTGTTTGAGTGTGTGAGTAATTCTAGGTTTGATTCTAAAATCAAACCAAGAAGCATTCTCTCTTCTTTTCGGGAGAGGAACTGTCATTCCGAATCCCAATAGAACACATTCACAAGGGTTTACACGCATTCCGGACGCTTCTGGATTGCCAATCGAAAAGGCCATTCGTTTTGCAATTTTACATCTGCCAGTTCCCACAAACTAATGGGTGTCATTTTCGGCCTTGACAGATTCGTAAACTTCCCTATTGTATTTGTGGCATGTCAAATTTGGTATTATTTCCTAGACGTAACCAGTGATAGTATTCGTAGGGAAAGTTCCTAAAAGAGTTTTTTCCAATTTTATAAAATTTTTTTTCTTAATTTTTTTTTCTAAATTTCTTCATCTTTGTAAGTTTTATAGATAAACATCTTTAACTTTTATCTTAAGTATTTCTAACTTAGACCGGATTTACACCTTCTGTTTTTAAACGTACGACAAGTGTTAGAATTTACACCCTCAGTTTTTTAACGTACGTCAGACAAAAGGTGAGGTCTGGGGAGATTAAAGAAGCGAACAGCGTGGAGAATAGATAAAATCGGAACTAATATTTTAGCTCAGTCAAATTAGAAAATCAAATTGCATTTTTCGATGGACAAAATTTTATTTATATGATCTGTTTGCGTTCACCTCCAATCAATAAAACAGAGTTTTCGGGATTTTTGGGATTAGGGAACAGCCGCCATCTTGAAAAAGAGATTGGTTTGGTTTTTATCGAATAACTCGTTCCCATTTTATTTTACAACAAAATGCATGAGTTAAAATCGAAAAATTTATATAAATTTGACTGCAGTCGCGTATAAACCTGCATGCAATCATGAAAACAAATGCGAAACGATAGCTATTTAGGTATCGTCCAAAAGGGGTGCCTTTTGTTTCTTTTTTTTTACTTCGCGTTTCGTTGTTTCGCTTTTCTTATAATTATTTCTATTTAATTAGATTATATTTATTTTATTTTTGTTTTTTTTTTTGTATTTTAATAATTTCGTTCAACTACTTTCTCTCTCTTTTCTTTCGTTTCGAAATTTCGTTAAAAGTGCAATGAATTATTTAAATAAAAAGATTATCTCACTAACAGTTTTATAAGTTTCAAATTTATGTACATTTTTTGTGTATGTTTTTGCTAAATGAAAAAATTGTATAAATTGAAAAACATTTTGATTAAAATGTTGAAACAACGTTGTTTTGGCTTTATTAGCTTTATAAGTTTCAAATTTATGTACATTTTTTGTGTATGTTTTTGCTAAATGAAAAAATTGTATAAATTGAAAAACATTTTGATTAAAATGTTGAAACAACGAAATTTGAAATGAGAACGAAACAATAAAAAACGAAACAAACTATACCCGTCCAAAAGCTATCGTTTTGACGATAACGTTTTGATGATTATCGACTTACGTAAATTTTTACCGGCAAAACTTGATAGTCCTAATGATACTAATTTTTTGTGCTAGTTAAAGCAGGACTATCGTCGAAACGTTATCGTCGGGTGATAATCGTCTTATATTTCCAACAATTTCGAGCTATTAAAACTGTAACTAGCCATATAACCTGTTATATTTTCAGTATTAATGTCTGTAGTGTAGACTTTTTGCAAAAAGTGGAAAAGCAAAAACAAAAATATGCACTAGAGAAATCGAAAATTCAATTTGATGTGTCTTTTCGGATTAAAGCTGAAGTCATAAATAGTCAGTCTGTTTGATAACGTGAAATTTTTTACAAATTTTCACATTTTGCTGTCAAAACCCATGGCTAAAAAAACCCAAGTGTGGGAAACTTGGTGACAATTTCACGTTACAGAGGTAGTATAATAGACGCTGGTTACACGATTATTTTTTCGTTCTTTCATCTTTCGTCATTTTGACAGATTGGGTGAGGTCCCGATATACAGATACAAGGTATGCTCATTACATACACCCAAATCCCTATCTTGGCATTTTTATGACGTCACCATTATCTTTAAGTATTATTTTCTTTTTTAAATGCAGACTATAATTTAAAATTTAGCATTTAATCAAATTATTTTTAATTGAAAGGGACTGTGAAAATAAAAAAAAAAAAAACAAATAAAAACCATCCAATTAAATGGAATTATCTTTTTGCTCTCCGAAGAAAACCGGATGATTGTGACGTCATACAGCTAATGAGCATACCTTGTTTCTGTTTATCGTGGGGTGAGGTATGTAAAAATGTAGTAGCATGAAGGAGGAATAAAAATTTTAAGACATTTTCAGGATGAACAGTGACGCTTTGGTTTTAAAACCGATTAATGATAACAATAAGCTATGATGGTAATCGATGTAACCGAAATTAATTATTGAAAGTAAAAACATCGATATTTCAAAATCGAAAGTTCACAAAAATGTCTGTTGTTTTCTATCAAGCTATGTGTTCTTTCAATAAAAAAGTTATCATGTGAAAATATGTAATTTTATGTTTGACTTGAGGTATTCTAAAAAATTGACAAAAATTTCATTACTTTTTCATGGAAAAGGATATTTTCAATACCCAAAGGAGTTTATGGACAGTTCAGCAAAGAGGGTGGGTAACAACTAGTTATAAATAAGGTAAAAGTTACAAATTATATTAATATCTACTTTTTAACCAAGACAAATGTTTACACCAAAGTTAATCTAAGGCCGTGTACGAATTCGTTTAAAATTTCGATTAAATTTTATCCGAGATTAAATTTTGACATTTCTACGTACAGATTCACCTCAATAGTGTCAAAAATTAATCTTCGGATAAAATTTAATGCGATTTTAATTCAATTCACACACGGCCTAAGAATGTGTTTTAATAAAACGAGTGTGACTTTTAACAGCCAATTGGTAAAAACGACAACCTAGGTTGGCGACTCCAACAATTCACAAGAGGTTTCAATACAAACAATCGATAACAAGTATGAAATGCACATCCATTCTTCGAGCTTAGGTTAGACCTTTTGCTTTGTTAAAAGTGCTTAGTTGTTGTTGCATTAAGCATGTTATGGTCGTACATTTTATGAGTTACTGAAAAAGGAAATGTATTGTTAGATTTTTGTTGATGTTATTTGCTTGCAAAAACTTAGCTTTATATGAAAAATGTCTATATTTGTACAAAACACACTTAGTTATCTATACTTCCTCTGTAAATGATATTTTTTAACTTATAAAAATATTGCAACAATAATCTTTATTTTTCAATAAAAGATCAAATCGTTTGTTTTTCATTAATTGAAATAATGAAGAATTAAAAGGGGAAAATAGTACACAAATTTTGAAAAACATCGATATTATTTTACGTCTTAAATCAAAACCACACTTTGATGTGAAATTTTAAGTATTTGGTCTTCAAAATAGAAAATGAAGAAGTATTTCTTTCGTTTTCAAGTATCGATTTCGAAAAATACCGATGTGTGGGTTCGATAAATTTTTTTGTCGATTTACCAGAGTACTTTTCAATATCGCTCATCCCTAAAATCAAGGCATTTTGCGATAGTGATGGCCTAAACGGTTATTTTTGGGTAACAGTTATAACAGTTACCGTTATTTTGTAGTAACAGTTATCCTTAGCAGTTATTCAGTAACGGTTATTTTACTTAAAGATACTTGGTTGTGTTTATTATAAACACTGTCTAACGTAAGACAACCGTCAAAGTTTAAAAAAAAACCTTTTGATTTGTTGCTAAAGTGATCTTACTTTATCTTACTTTAGACACTAGACAGCAAGTTTTCCGATATAACTTCTCACTTTTTATAGTCATTAAAATCCGTATGGTCACCCTTCGACTTAAAAAAAAGATAACTTCCAGTAAATTGGCAACCCTGAAATGTTTTTCAAAATGTATCCATATTCTAGACCTATCTTTTGAGGTATCGATCGGGGTACCAGGGTCACTCGTTTACCGTCCAGAGCCAATTTTCCGATATTACTCCTCACTTTTTAGTCATTAAAATCAGTATGTTCAACCTTTTACTTAAAAAAAAGATTACTTACAGTAAACTGGCAACCTTGAAATATTTTTCAGAATGTAGCCCTATTCAAGACCTGTCTTTTGAGATATCTACCGAGAGGTAAAGGTCATCCGTTTACCCTCCAGAGCCTTTTTCCGATATTACTCCTCATTTTTTAGTCATTAAAATCCGTATGGTCATTCTTCTTCGACTTCAAAAAAAAAGATTACTTTCAGTAAATTGGCAACCCTAAAATATTTTTTAAGATGTAGCCCTATTCTAGACCTATCTTTTGAGATATCGACCGGGGTCCTAGGGTCACCCGTTTACACTCCAGAGCCTATTTTCCGATATTACTCCTCACTTTGTGGTCATTAAAATTAATATGTTCAACCTTTTACTTAAAAAAAAAAAATAACTTACAGTAAACTGGTAACCCTGAAATATTTTTCAAAATGTAGCTCTATTCAAGACCTATCTTTTGAGATATCGACCGGGGGGCAAAGGTCATCCGTTTACCCTCCAGAGCCTTTTTCCGATATTACTCCTCACTTTTTAGTCATTAAAATCCGTATGGTCACCCCTTCGACTTAAAAAAAAAGATTACTTTCAGTAAATTGGCAACCCTGAAATATTTTTCAAGATATAGCCCTATGAGACACCTATCTTTTGAGATATCGACCGGGGTCCTGGGGTCACCCGTTTACACTCCAGAGCCTATTTTCCGATATTACTTCTCACTTTGTAGTCATTAAAATCAATATGTTCAACACTTTACTTAAAAAAAGATTACTTAAAGTAAATTGGCAACCCTGAAATATTTTTCAAGATATAGCCCTATTAGACACCTATCTTTTGAGATATCGACCGGGGTCCTGGGGTCACCCGTTTACACTCCAGAGCCTATTTTCCGATATTACTCCTCACTTTGTAATCATTAAAATCAATATGTTTAGCCTTTTACTTAAAAAAAAAGATTACTTACAGTAAACTGGCAACCCTGAAATATTTTTCAAGATATAGCCCTATTCGAGACCTATCTTTTGAGATATCGACCGGGGGGCTAGGGTCACCCGTTTACCCTCCAGAGCCTATTTTCCGATATTACTCCTCGGTTATTCAAAGAACTGGTAACGTTGATAACAATTAACGAATAACGTTTAAGCCTTAGGTGTTATTTCTTATCGGTTATTCAAAGAACTGGTAACGTTAAGAACGATTAACGTATAACGTTTAAGCTTAAACGTTACCAGTTCTTTGAATATCGGTTATTCAAAGAACTGGTAACGTTAAGAACGATTAACGTATAACGTTTAAGCTTAAACGTTACCAGTTCTTTGAATAACTGATAAGAAATAACACTTAAGGCTTAAACGTTATTCGTTAATTGTTATCAACGTTACCAGTTCTTTGAGTCACCGAGAAGTAATATCGGAAAATAGGCTCTGGAGTGTAAACGGGTGACCCCAGGACCCCGGTCGATATCTCAAAAGATAGGTGTCTAATAGGGCTATATCTTGAAAAATATTTCAGGGTTGCCAATTTACTTTAAGTAATCTTTTTTTTAAGTAAAATGTTGAACATATTGATTTTAATGACTACAAAGTGAGAAGTAATATCGGAAAATAGGCTCTGGAGTGTAAACGGGTGACCCCAGGACCCCGGTCGATATCTCAAAAGATAGGTGTCTCATTGGGCTATATCTTGAAAAATATTTCAGGGTTGCCAATTTACTGAAAGTAATCTTTTTTTTTAAGTCGAAGGGGTGACCATACGGATTTTAATGACTAAAAAGTGAGGAGTAATATCGGAAAAAGGCTCTGGAGGGTAAACGGATGACCTTTGCCCTCCGGTCGATATCTCAAAAGATAGGTCTTGAATAGGGCTACATTTTGAAAAATTGTTCAGGGTTGCCAGTTTACTGTAAGTAATCTTTTTTTTAAGTCCAAAGTTGAACATACTGATTTTAATGACTAAAAAGTGAGGAGTTATATCGGAAAATACGATGTCTAGTGTCTAAAGTAAGATAAAAAGTTATTATTCAAAGAACTAGTAAAGTTAATAACGATTAACGAATAACGTTTAAGCTTAAGGCTCAACTATAATAGTCGGAAGCAAACGGATGCTGATGTCAAAAATGAACGATCCGTTTCCTTCTGATCTGTCAAGTACATAAAATACCCATAATTGATTTAACTAAACGGAAGCACCTGCCAAGCTATTTTTGATAGTAATAATTTTTTTTATTTATTTGGTTGTGTTATTTGGTGTACCTAGTTATTAATTTTTGAATTGTGAAAATATGAACAACATAAAATATTACTAAAATAAAACAAAAAAAAGCTTAACTTTTTATTAATATAGGAAACATTTTCAACAAATAGTCATCTGTCATTCGTCCGAAGGTAAACGTGAACGAAAACTTAACGAATCTGAGCAATCCGGTCATTATGGGTGCGTTGTATGATTTTTCTGTATTCGCTTCGTTTCGAACAGCGCCGTACGCACCGTTAGTTATTTCTTATCGGTTACTTAAAATAACTGCTAGGTTAACTGGTAACTTGGATATCGGATAACCTGTTATAACAGTTATTAACGAATAACGTGTTCCTGGTAACAGTTATCGATATATCGTCCATCACTATTTTGCGAGGAACTTCTAAACTTTATATTATAAACTTATATTATAAGTTTTAACATTGCTTTTCATTGTTAAATAGGGCATAAATTTTAACAAGAAGTGATAAGAAACCTTTTATTCTTATTAATTATTATTACTGTTTATTTTCCAATAAATCCACCGCAGAGACTCTAAATGTCAAAATAACGAAACACGTCTCACGAATGAAAAAAATTAATCGTGTAATCACGAGAATACGCACCTGTCAAAAAGAAGAATGACGAAACGAACGAAAAAAAAAATCGTGTAATCGGGCTCATAGTGAGTAAATCTTAATAAAAAATGAAGAGGAGAAATTTGTGTGAAAATGCGTTTTTTATGAACATATAATATGTATATGTACATATAACGTAGGCATGCTATCCAAAGGTATCCGGAAAGGTTTGTGTAGTTGTAATCCTATTTGCAATAAGTACGAATGCAACAACAACTCAACGTATTCGTATTCTTTTTTAAGAGTAAACACTTCGTAGTCGAGGAAAAATAGACTTTTACAAAGAAAAAATTTGTTAGAGGCTGAAATTTGGCATGAGCGTTGGTAATGGGACTCTTTAAAAACTGAGCAAGTTCTTCATCGATCCGATGACCGCTAGGTTAGTTATAAGTGATCCGAGGATCTAAAAATTAGTATTTTGCAAATATCTCAAAAACGGTTTGTGCTAGAGAAAAATTTTGTTCATCAATCTTGTAGCTTAGGCGATTTTATACAAAAATAGTCTTTTAGGTTTTTTGATAGCATTAACCGTTAAAAAGTTACAGAAAATGAAAAGTTAAAAAATTTACAGATTTCACTCATAGAGTAACCATGGGGACATTGAAAATGACTTTATTTTGCTAGATAAACAAAACACATGACTAATCTTTACAATCTTTACAAATTAATTAAAACGTAATAAGCTGTTTCAGACACCATTATAGGTTCTAAAGTTTCTGGGTACTGTCACTTTCCATTTGGCAAAAAAAAATTTTGTTAGATAATTTTTTTAACTAACCCATTCATATTTTTCTATTCAACCAAAAAAAAATGTTTTTTTTTTTTTTTTTTTAATCTGATATCAAAACTAATATATGTACATAATGTACCTACCTATTAGGGCAAACAAAAATATGCCCTAAAAAACAGTTTTAAGCGCTTATAAATTATGCCCTTGAAAATCAATTATATGCCCTTAACAAGTAATTAGGTATATGCTCAAAAAAATGATCATATGCCCTAAAAATATGCTCATTATTGCTTGTAAAAATGTATTCTATGCAGATATGTATACCTATGTATGTTTAAAACAGAGTTGCAAACAGAGTCACCTACTGACTTATGACTTAAAGATTTTTTTAATTCAAAAACTCGCAACCCTGGTTTAAAAACTGCACTAAAACGAACGACAACTGAGATTGTCGAACAAGACGTCAATTTGCTTGGGCTAAAAGCCATTAAAACCTATTTTAAATAGATACATGCATTTTTTTTATAATGGTGAATCGTTTAAATTCATCTACATGGGTTTATTTAAGACAATAATTACATCAAAAATAAAAAAAAAAAACAAAATTTGAACGAGTGAGTCCCACGAGCTTGCTATCGTGGACAACAAAAATGTTGGTACCTTTCAACGAAAGAAATGTTAAAAAGTCAGAATTACTGGGAACATGATTTTTTTTAATTTTGGGTTAATAGGTATTTTCTAAATTTTCAAAAGCTATCTATAACTACCTGTGCAAATTAGGTTGAAATCGCGTTAAATTTTATCCAAAGATTAATTTAATTTTTGACACTAGTGAGGTGAATCTGTAAGTATACGTAAAAACTTCAAAATTTAATTTCGGATAAGATTTAATCGAAATTTTAATTCAATTCACACACGACCTTAAAATATTTCCAAGCACTAGATTACAAAATTGAATAAAATCGTTCAAGTCGATTTAACCAACTCAGAAAAAGGATAATTTTCTCAAAAAAAAAACTCCAACCCAAATTTCCCTAATAAGAATTTTTTCGACATAACCTGAAGTTAGGTTTTAATTTTTTGGTAATTTCTACCCTACAGACCTTTAATATTTATTGAATGATTATTAGAAAACAGCGAACATATTAAGATTTTAATGAAAAATATACAAAAATACGACAAAATATGCACGTTAAACGTAAATATACAAAAATATGCCAAATTTCAGCTTTAGCTAATTATTTCCTTTCTTTGGCATTTTTATCCGGATAGTGTCGGATAAACGGATCCAGATCTAGTTTGATATACTAAGTTAATAGTAGAAGGTAAAAAGAGGGCAAAACAAAAATCTTATGTCATAAAACTTGGAAAACATATTTGAACAATTTCAACAAAAATATCGGTGGGCGAAGGGGGTGGGGGGGCGAGGTGGGGTTGAGGTAAGAGATTATAAAACTGAAAAACTTATGTTTGTCATATACAGGCTGATTCACCTAAATTGTGACAAAGGGCTAGAGCGTGTAGGTTGGCTCAACATAAGAAAATAATTTTATTGGAGGGGAGGTCTATTTCAACCCGTTGAAATTTTTAAAAAAATTGACTTAAAACAAAAAAAAAATATTAAAAAAACAACGGTTACACGACAATGCCATGCTATACCTTTTTGTAAAGCTAGAAATGTTTTCCTTTCTTTTGTTTTAAAATAAATCTGTTTTAGGGAATAGTTTGTGAAATATTAATTTTCAAACTCAAAATTTTGAAAAAAAAAAATGCAAAAAAAATTTCAAACTGGCTTTTTTTCAAAATTTTACATAAAGCATTAATTTTGTTTTCAAAAATTAATGCTCTTATTAGTTTCTAGTAAAAATATAAAACCGGATGCTGAAATGTTTTTTAGTTTTTGAGAAAACTGAAAATAAAAAGTATTATTGAAGTATTATTTAATTATTCTTAGCCAATCAGAAGAAATGAACTGGACGACGGCAAAAATTTCAAGAAAACGCATTTTAAGCTAGATTTTTTCATTTCAATTTTGCAAAACGCCGATGTATAACAAAATTTCAAAAAAATATTTTTAGATTTTCGGGTAAACTAAGTATCCTATAACGACTCAAAAAAGAGCATATTCGCAATCTAGGAAGTGTCATTTTTCAAGTGATGCATCGCATTATACAAAAAATCGACTTTTATCTTTAAACGCAAATTGCGGCTAAACTAGACGTGCAGAGGCATCAAAGTTAACACCTTTACCGGCTGAACAGAATAGAAGCTCGGTCGACAGCGCGAATCAGCCACCGCCGCGAGAAGCGACCGACGCTTCCGAAAAAAATTGAATACAGTGGAATGCGCGAACAGCGGATGGAAATTATTTTTTTAAATTGATTTTGTAGTTATTTCTTAAACTTTTTATTTGCAGTTTTATTGTGAATGTGTATTTTTGCATTTTAAAAATAAAATAGATAAAATAGAAAGTTCCGAGATGCCATTATTTGTAGCCGTGGTTACTCTTTCTCCTTATCCTGTCGAACGCCGGGCTGTTCTAGTTTTAAGTAGTTCTAGGTGGTTTAAGTAGTTAAGTAGCTTTAAGTAGTTTTAAGTAGTCTTAATTAGCTTTAGTTTTATTTAGTTTGTAAGTTTTATAAAAAAAAATAAAAGAAACCGATCAGAAACTAAGTTTTTTTTTCAATTCTTCTTGGTGAATAAAACCTTTATGAATTTTAGTCTTAATTTAGTTCTTAGGCCGAAAGGCATTAGAATTAAGTTATTATAGTTTAACTTATATAGCCCGCATGGGGCCAGTAAGTCAGTTGTAAGCAGACCTGCATAGTTAAAGCTTAAGTACAATTACCTTGTATTTTAAAATTGTAAGTACAAGTACAATTCCATGGTAATTGTACTTAAAATTTCCAAGTACCAGTACCGGTACTTGTACTTGTAATTATAATTCCACAAAAGAATTGAAAATTTTGTACTCATTACTTTAGTACTTAAAATTGTTTTACTTAAATACTCTTCAAATACTTTTAATTCCTTAAGTACTTTTAATTCCTTCATATTTTTATTTCAGAAGGAATGAAAAGTTATTCTTACGGAATGAGTCCCTAGGGTTTTCAGAAAACACTATATTCGAATTTTCAAAAAAAAAATTTTTTTTTTCGAAGTGATTTACCTCGTGATAAACTCAAATATACCGCAAAATATATTAGATTGTTTTAAAAGCCGGATGTGATAGATTTATTCTGGGGCCAATATAAAACGGTTTATGTCCTGGGATAACATGAAAGACCGAAAGGTTTATCAAACCAAAAAAATAATAATTCAAAAAAATTAATATGTTATGTTATTTTCTGATTTTGTCCTGTCAAGAAATCAAATCCAATGTAAAAGTATATTTTTGAGCACTGCGTTTTAGTTAATAATTTTAAACATAATACCAGTGTAAGGTTCCATATCCAAAACTCTTGGGAACTCAAAGTAGTCGTTAAATTTTATAGCACAAACCCGCTCGTAGTCATATTCAAAGCGTTTAAGTTGAATTGCAAGTACAGGGGGAAGCTTACGTACACACAAACGCTTCATCGTCACCACCTGGAAAAAATTCAAAATTTGTTCTATTATTAAAAAAAGGAAGAATTTAAAGGTCAAATTGAAATGAGGCAAGACTCAAAATGTGTATTATAATATTGTATCTTTACACCTTAAATACATATCTTATCTCTTATTATTTTAAACGAGCAATTCTTGTATATTAATTTATATATAAACGATGCACCAAACTGCTGGATCGAGTAGGTTGGGTTAAGACAAGAAAAAAAATCGTATGGAAAAGGGGGGGGGGGTCTATTTCCCCCGTTTAGGCAGGAGGGGCAATTTTCTAAAAAAAATTGACTTAAAACAGAAAAAAAAGTATTTAAAAACAACGGTACAATTTAAAATGCCATGCTGTACCTTCTTGGAAAGCCAAAAATCTTTTCTTTGATTTTCATTTTAAATTAAGTTCTTTTAGGGAATAGTTTTTGAAAAATTAATTTCCAAACTCGAAATTTTGAAGAAAAAAAATAAAAAAAAAGTTTCAAACAAATTTTTTTCAAAATTTTATGTAATTAAGTATAATTTTTGTTTTTAAAATGTAATACTCTTATTATTTTCAATAAAAAACTGAAAACCAGATGTTAAAATGTATCTTAGTTTTTGAGAAATTAAAAAAAAATAACAAGTGTTTTTTTTTCCAAGAAAAACAGCGCCAAACGCATAATGGTTAAAAACCAAAAAAAAAACGCGAAATTTTCGCGCTTCTTTCAGTTATTGGCAATTTTTATCCCAAAGGATTAGTTTTGCGACTATAACTTCGCTCTAGGATTTCAAAGTAATTAAATTTTCTACAATTTGAGCCCAGAACCATCTGTGTAGATCCAACAGTTTCGAAAATACAGATATTCAAAATTTAGCAATAATAAATTTATAACAACAAGTAGTATAATTTTCTGTATAACAAAAAAAAAAGGTGGTTCTTGGCACAAGATGCATACAAATACTAGAGCGTATAAGTTGGGTCAAAAGAAGAAAAAAAAAATCCTCTGGAGGCGGTAGTCTATATCGCCCCGTTTAATTGGGAGGGGCAATTTTTCAAAAAACTGACATGAAATAGAAAACGTCTCATAAAAATCCAACGAAATTTTTTAAAATAAAATCCTATACCTTTTGTCAAAGTTAGGAATCCATTCTTAAATTTTCTTTTTAAATTAAGTCTATTTAGTCAACAGGTTTTAAACAATTCCATTTCAAACTCAAAACTTTGGAAAAAAAACATAGTTTTTTGGGTTTAACTATTTTTTGTTTTTACATTCATAAGTACCTATTTTATTTTAAATATTCAATGCCCTTATTGATTTTGAGTCAAACACTAAAAACCAAATGCTTAAATGTCTTCTAGTATTGAAAATAATTAAAAATACCAAAATCTGCATCACTAATTATAACCCGGTAATCTTGTTCTTTGAAAGGGGAGTGCACAGTGGTTCAGGGGCGGACAAAAATCATTTTATCGACTTTTAAATATTTAGATTTTTGACATTGTAGTTTGATTAAGTAATAGTTGAAGCATTAGGATCAGGATATTTTTTTTATATCAGTTTGTATATATAAAATTTTGACCTCCAAAGTTGATAAACGAAACTTCAGTGATTTTGAAGCAAAAAACGAGCATTTTTCAATGACGACAAACAACAAAAAAAAGTCAAAAGTATCATATAAATAAAAATATGATACTTTTGACTTCTTTGTTTTTTTTTTCTCTATTGGGCATATAAAAACGAATTAAATTTTGGAAAAAAAATTAGGATACATAGTTGTAATTTTTTTTTTACGAATTTTTAAAATCAGTACCTTTTTTAAAGTTAATTTCAAAATTCAACTAAGAAAAAGTTAATGTTCCCTGGTCGGACACATAGTACATACTATACATGGAACCTTTAAGTATCGAATATAAAAAAATTAGCTGCTAATACCTGCCAACCTTCAAATGCACCCAATTTATGTCTCAAGACACCCAAAAACCAAACAAATCCTTAAATTACGGTTTTTTTTATTGTTTTATTTAAATAACTTCAAAACCTTCCCGTTAACCATGAAGAAAAATATATATTTATTATTTTTAGAGGAAGACCTTTACAACAATACCATTTTTAGTCCACTTTCTTAATAAATTTTTTGGGCCGTAAAAAATCGAAATCTTTTTTTTTTATAGTTTTATTAGTTACCTACGTCCTGGGCTTAAATAAATTATATAATTATGTATAAATTACCTATGCCCCACACCTTTTGCGACATATTGTTTTCCAATAATAAGGGATTGTAATAAATAAAAGGTATAATAGGATTGTAGATTGTAGATATAAAAAAACTTCGCGATTTTTTATCTGATTTTTTTTCTGTGAGTTAAATTTTACAAAATAGTATTTAAACAAAAGGATTGGTAGGTATTTAGACAGTTAAGAATTAATGGATGGAAAATATTACCATATCAAACGTCGATTTATCGAAAATTGCAATCGCAAGGAAGATCTTTGCATACCAATTAAAATTAACGTATCCAAACATAAGTGAATCAATAGTTGCAAGCATATCAGAACATTTACGGAAACACTTCTTATCAAGTTTAAATCAGAGGTGGACCAAAGCTAATTGAAACAAACATATGTTTTTCCAATCGAAGGCAAACGAGATATGGCTGCACTGCAACATACCTTTTCCGTCGATCAGCCGCATTACTCTTAGCAAAATAAAAGTCGTCCTGAGACCGTCAACTCCAACAGTGATCAAACTAAGATCATCAACTCAGACAGTGAGCAACCGGAAAGATCTAAGCGAAATCGAAGTCGTCCTGAGAAATCATTTGACGAGTGTTATGAACAAACAAATAAAATAAAGTTATAAATTTAATATAGTTTTTAATTATACAAAAAGAACACTTCAAAAATACCTATATTTCAACGATTTTTCCCGATACACCCCAAAAAGTGGGTGTGGCAAAGAACTTTGTAGGGCTGCTTGTTAAAAAAAAACATTTTCTACACATTCTGTTGTTTATTTTTTCTGATTTTTAGGAAAGGATTTAATAAATAAGATTTTTGTCAAAAAAGCCCTCAAAATTGGTCGTGGTAAACATTTCGCATTATAATTTTTTTGTGCATGTTTCTACAGCAATTTGTATCGTTTTCTAAGAAATTGGTCCAAAAATCAGAACACCCCCAAAAATGAGCGTGGCAAAAAAATTTTTTACTAAAGAATTATATAAAATTACATTATTTAAAACTTTCTCAAAGAACACACCCCTCATTTACATCAACTATGACAGTAAGAAGACCTTTTTTTTAAGTGGGCGTGTCAGTGGGCGGAAATTTTCTCTCATGATACCTTATGCTATCCTTAACAATGTCTGAAAATTTCATTTAAATCGGTTGGCTTGTTCAGATTTTATAGATTTATGACCGCCTCTCCATGTAGTAGCCGTGACGTGATGGTTAGTGCGATGGACTGTCATGCCGGAGGTTAAGGTTCGATCCCCAGCCTCGTCACCTATTTATTTAAAAAAGAAAAACGGCTACTCGCTCTTGCGAGGAATTGACAAATCCTCCAAGAGTATCTCCTGTCACAGAGAAGTAGTCCATTGAAATGTTACATTAACCTTGCATTTCATACAGGACAAATTTTTTTTGATGGATCTGTAGGAGGGATCAGTGTGAGTATAAAAACGAGTTTTCGGGGTTGAACTCCCCCCATTTTGGAAAAGGGTACGTAAAAAGGTCTTCGCAATATCTTGAGAACCATACATAGCACAAAAAAAAACCATATTTGTGTAGAAAATTAAATTCTCTACAATTTATGTTAACAAACTTTTTATCGTAATATTGAAAACAAAAAAGTTATAACCAAAAAAAGGTGACTGTTCTAAGAAATTTATCTTAAAGAGGATATAACATAAATAAAAGAATGATACTTTTCTTGAAAATGGTCATCTTTTTTTGATTATAACTTTTTTGTTTTCAATTCTACGAAAAAAAGTGTGTTTACATAAATTTTAGAGATTATAATTCTCTACACAAATATGGTAAAATTTTGTTTGTGCTCTGTATGGCTCTGAAGATATTGCGAAGAACTTTTTACGTCCCCTTTTCCAAAATGGCGGGAAAATGGGGGGGGGGGGAGGAGTTCAAGCCAGAAAACTCGGTCTTACACTCACAATGATCCCTCCTATAGATCCATCAAAAAAAATTTTGTCCTGTACAAAATGCAAGGTTCGGCCAAATTTTTGTAACATTTCAATGGACTAGAGTAGATTTCGTTTTTTTGGTTATTACTAAAACAAGAAGACATTTAAGCATTTGGTTTTTAGTGTTTGACTCAAAATCAATAAGGGCATTGAATATTTGAAATAAAATAGGTACTTATGAACTTAAATTTAAAAAAAATTGTTAAACCCAAAACACAGTTTTTTTTCCAAATTTTTTAGTTTGAAATTGAATTGTTTAAAAACTTTTGACTAAAACAACTTTATTTAAAAAGAAAATTTAAGATTCCTGGCTTTGACAAAAAGTATAGGATTTTATTTTAAAAAATTTCGTTGGATTTTTATGAGACGTTTTCTATTTCATGTCAGTTTTTTGAAAAATTGCCCCTCCCAATTAAACGGGGCGATATAGACTACCGCCTCCAGAGGATTTTTTTTCTTCTTTTGACCCAACTTATACGTTCTAGTATTTGTATGCATCTTGTGCCAAGAACCACCTTTTTTTTATTATACTGAAAATTATACTACTTGTTGTTATAAATTTATTATTGCTAAATTTTGAAAATCTGTATTTTCGAAACTGTTGGATCTACACAGATGGTTCTGGGCTCAAATTGTAGAAAATTTAATTACTTTGAAATCCTAGAGCGAAGTTATAGTCGAAAAGCTAATCCTTTGGTGTAAAAATTGCCAATAACTGAAGAAGCGCGAAAATTTCGCGTTTTTTTTGGTTTTTGACCATTATGCGTTTGGCGCTCGAGTTCGAAAACTTGGGTTTTTCATAAGGCCAATATCAAAAACGACTCAGCAAAAAATTAGAACTACCGGATCTAACGCAAACACGCCCTCCTATGAGACGACAAGGTTACTGGAAGGTTTTTTAATAATACAAATTCTATATACTACTGAAATAAATCAGCCAAGTAGAAGACTTAGCACTATTTAATTGGACTTGTTGAATTATTGATTCGGAATAGCTTTTAACGTCCTTTAGTCCATGGAAATTGGCGTTTCGTCCCGTCGATCTCACTTGGACTCATCAGTTTACTAGTGAGGGACTTGTCAATACACAATTTGTATCAAGTTCAGTTCATCTTACATAGATTTCATGATGAATACCTAGTGTGAATTATATCTAACCAGATTAGAATTCTCAATCATTAAAGCTAGAAGTTTTTTTGTGCCAGTGGCCTGGCAATTATTATTATTTTATAAAAATCAAAAAAGAAAATTAGAATAGCTGGTTTAGTTTCAGTGAAAAAAAATAAAAGGTGAAAAGAAAACATATGTGAACTTTTTAAAATTAGTAATAAATTATACATTTTTCTTTTTATATACATTTTTGGGTGTGGTGTTTTAAAGGAATAGTTTATTTAAAATAGCTATATTACAAATTTGTATGGAAAATGAATGTTTGGGAAATAAAAGACACCCTAATATAATTATATATTTAAATATACAGGGTGATCGGTATAAGATGCACAAAACTGCTGGAGCGAGTAGGCTGGGTTAAGACAAGAAAAAATCGTATGGGAGTGGGGGAAAAAAAAAACCGGATGCTAAAATGTCTTTTAGTTTTTGAGAAAATTGAAAATAACAGGAGGAGCAATTTTATAAAATAATTTACTTAATACAGATAAAAAAATTATTAAAAAACATCGGTAATGGCTAAAACGACTTGCTATACTTTTTTGTTCAGCCAGAAATATGTGCTTCCATTTTGTTTATAAATCAAGTTCTTTTAGTGAACAGTTTTTTAAAACTTTATTTTCAAACTTAAATTTTTGAAAAAAAAAAATTTTTTACGTTATTTAGTAGTATTTCTATTTTTAATATTCAATACTCCCATCAACTTTTAGTCAAACAGTTAGTTTTTGAGAAAATCGAAATTAACAAAAGTAAGTTTTCCTTAAATTCGACTTCCATCCGTTATTTTGTTGTTCAAAAGATCCTATTTCTATATGTTATAAAGTAGATTACGTTATTTTCAATTTTCTCAAAAACT